>LOJH01006517.1:0-23178 GCA_001685095.1 Ellobius talpinus
TCTGCTGCCTACTGCCACCGGGGATCTCGCAACATTTTTAAAAAAATCATAAAAACTATAATGAAAAGCTATGCAAATAATATAATCACAGGCCAAAATGATCATCCATGCACTCTGATTTGAGATAACCAGACCCTTGGGGAACATCTTGGTTCTGAGTTAGGTGAATCAGAGGAATGTTGATATACTAGAATTCCATAAGATAAGGTAAGAAAAACTGGAGTTGAAAGTTCTTGATTAGAGGTTCAAAGAATCTAGGATAATTGGCTTGGAGGAGAGTAGTATCTATATATATATATATATATATCTTAAATATTTGAGGGTATTTTGTTGTTATTATTGTTGTTTTCTTGGAATTTACTCTGTGGGTCAGGATGGCCTTGAACTCATAGATCCACCTGCCTCTGCCTCCCAAGTGCTAGGATTCAAGGCACTGGTCACCACTTCTCCTGTTTAGGACATATATTTTAAAAACAGGTAAAAGCTGTAATCAGAGGCCATGGCATTAATATGGTACATACAACCACAGAGAGCAGCAGTCGCACACAAGTGTGGACGTTCAGTGAGGCTGATTTTATCTAAGAGTTAGGAAGTGCTGGATATATAAGGTGAGAAATGACCCTTGTACAGTAGTGAGGTTCTTGTGAGTTGGGGTACTTATATAGAGCTAGGAAGACATCATGTCAGAGAGACTGTGTAAGATAGCATTGTGGCTTCTTTCTATGCTAAGATTCCTTGGTTCTAAACCCGGTAATTCGCCCCCACCCCTGCACACACCCTGCTGGATGGATCCCTTGTGGATAAGCGGACAAACGAGCTGATCCCTTAGAAGTGAAGGCAGCAATTCAGGCAAACAAACCCAAGTGCTGGAAACACTATCCCCCATGGTAATAACTAAGAATTCAAAACAAAACTAAGCAAAACAAGAGGCCTCACATAAAAAAGGGGAAAAAAAGCTTCCAACAAACAAAATCCCAAGGATCTTGTTTAAGAATTGTATAAAGAAATCCAAGAGGGTGGGGCAGGGTGGGGGGTGCAGATCAGGAGATGAATAGCTTTCAAAGAGCCATGAAACAAGGTCCAGAATAAGTAGATGAAAGCAGTGTTAATAGTACAATTAAGAAACACAATCAAGCTACACAGGATTCAGGTACGGAAGGTGAGGAATGCCAGCAGAACGTGGAAAGTGGAAAAGGCAGAATTAATCTTCCAGAAGGAAGCCTGCCCATGCTGAGAAGTGCCCAGAGGAATGTGACTGGGAGGGGTTTTATTTGATTCCTTTTGGAAGAATGCTTGGAGGTGGGGCGTTCTTTTTTTCCCTCTCCTTGTACCTGCCAGAAGTAGAGACAATGTGTGATTCTAGCTGGAAGATGTGTATTACTAGATATTCAAAGGGAGGAGACAACAACAACCAGCTCATAGGAAAGGGTAGTTAAAAAAATCTGTTTGGAGGAATAATTTCCTCCTGTATTCCGTAAGGAAGGGGTGTTTTCAGAGAAGGGTTCCCTAACAAAGGTGAATGAGCAAGGTAGATGCCAAAAGGATTCACCTAAGCAGCAAAGAATTTGGAGACTGGATGAAGAAGCCTGGATTGAAGGATCACTCAGCCAATGCCAGAGCTACAAAGTTCATTAGGAGGCGGGGAAGGGGAAACAAATGGAGTAGATACAATCTACTTACAAGAATGCAAAATTAATAGAAAAATAAAGAAAGGCAGGTGTGTAATGCAAGTAGATGCAATTAACTTTGAAACGGCAGGATTGTGGGGGGAAAGGCAAGCAGACTGCTTCCTTTTGCTTGGAACAGGAAAAGAGGAAGGCGAAGGATAGTTCCGTAATTACAGGGTGGGAAGAACATTCCCTTTCAGGATACTAGAGATTGTGAGACGACCTGCGATTTCAAAGATGGCTCTAAAATGAACATTTGAAATAAAACCCTCTAATTCTGGAAGACGGATGAGAAGTGCCAGCACAGATTCCCAGAGAACCTCCCATGGCAGGGTTGGGGTGGAGGGGGGGGCTGTCCTCTGACGAGGAGAGCCTTGCTTGGCAAAGCTCAGAGTCCAGCGAAGAACGATAAAGATAATAATGTTTATCGAGAGCTTTCTACGTGTCAAACCTTGTGATAAAAGATTAACACATGTAATCTCATTTAATCTTCACTGCAGCGCTTTCAGATAGGCAAACTGCTAATAATTCCACCCTACAGATGACGAAGTGGAGACAGATGGCTTATTTATTTGTTTTAGTGCTGCAAGTCAAATCTGGGGCCATTTATGAGCTAGACAAGCACTCTACCACCGAATTACATCCCCAGCCCTACAGAGAGTTTAACAGCATTCTGTTGCGATACCATGGGAGATTAATGCAGTTGGACAATGAATTTGAGACGGGGTCTTCTCAGTGGTGGTCTTTTTTTTAATTAAAGACATGGTCTTACTCTGTAGCTCTGGTTGTTATTGAACTCCCAACCCACCTGCTGCTGCTTCTCAAGACCATGCCTGACTCAACATTTCTTTTGTGTGTGTGTGTGTGTGTGGTTTTTAGTATTGAAATTAGGGTCTTGCACCCTTTAGGTAAATGCTCTATCAATTGACCTCCATCCGCCGTGCCATTTGTCATTCTTTACGATGACCTCTGTTTCTTGTGCTGCCAATTCCCTCATTATCGGTGAATGAGGTCATCTCAGGCCAAGAAGTTTCCCTTGCCTTCATCACCTCTAGGAGAGATGCACCGAACCTAAAATTGCTCCGCTCGACCTCTCTCCTTGGGGTGGATTTGCTGCTGAAGAGGAAATTTATTAAGGTAGTGAGTGAGCACTACCAACTCCTTGGAATTGAATTCCATTCGGTCAACAGCCACTTTCCGAATGTTTACCGGCTGCTGGGATCATGCCATACAGATGGGTACAGAGATGAATTCAATATTGACTTCTAGCCAGGCACAGCATGTCTGGGATGCTGTCTGTCTGCCCGGCACTCTAGTTAAGAATGCCATCTCTGCTCTGGACTCTGGCAGAAGCTTGCGAACTGGCTTTTCTACTCCAACCTCCCTTCCCACTGAAGTTTTAGTTGTCAGGTGAGACGTGCATTTGGGCGTGGAATCCTTTGAGAGCCTCCCTCTGCTCTTGGGATTAAAAACCGGCAAGTTCTGGCGACCTGGCCTTTACCTGACCATCTAGGTTAACCTCTCCTCTGCCCCCTATTTTCCAGTGTCTTCATTGAACATCTAGATTAACCTCTCCTCTGCCCCTTATTTTCCCGATGTCTTCATTGTATCATAGCTCTTCCCAAACGGCTCTTGCCCATTTCATTCCTGCTTGAGAACATTTTGGTTGGCCTTCCAATGTTGGCGCACCCCTTCACTGAGCTTCCTCCTTCCCAGCCCCACTTCACAACATACTAAATCGGTTTTTGACCTTGGCTTTTGTTTTTTAGCATGTACTGTGTTTTAGTTTATGGGCATTTGCTACACTTTGGTCAGTTACAACATATGGCTTGCTGAATGACTTCCTCGGGATGGGCATTTTTTGTTTGGTTCATATTGGTATCTTCAAATACAAAAGATGCCTAATAGACATATATTGACTGAAGTAATCTATCTCCTCTTGGCGGCAGGTGTTCATTATTCCTCGCTTCGTTACCTTTCCGAACCCTTTACTCCATCATTTATAGTAAGACCTGGCTTGGGTGGATGGTTGAACCTCTTTTGCCTACTACTTCATAGACTCCCATGTAGCTGGTATTTAAGTCCTCTGGGTAATCCTTGCATTGACTCAGGCAGTCTGTGCCTAGCATAGAGATGTAACGAGGACCTATGTTTTAAGCTGCTTTATATGTTGCTGAAATGCCAATAGATACTGTGTTTGGATGCAATGACAGTTTCCAAACCAGTATAATCAGAATAACTGGATTATGGGGTACAAGTCCCTGGAATCTACAAATGAGGGACTTCCTATCTCTTTTTCTTCAAAAGCTGCCTGGAGCATGACAGACTTCCAGCGCCAACACTCAAGCTGCATTTGGAAAGCCCCTTTACTTCCTAAGCCGGCTGCATGATGAACAGTTAGATAAGACATCCCATGGGATGCAGTGTCCGGTGCTCCTCTTCGGAATTAGGTCTCTTGATGACCTTCCCGAGGTCTGTCTGCCTCTGAGGATAAAATGAAAGAAGGAGAAAGGAATGGTGGGGGACTGGGTGGGGAGCCGGTCAAGGCTGACTTGTTGATTTGCTCCTTTAGATTTCTGATTTCCCTTGTGTAATGTTACTGTCTCCTCACCCTGGAGGTCCCTGACAAGGTCTTCTGCTGGTGGGCGGGCCACCCTTATCACCTGCTAATCTTAGGGATGCTTTCCCTCCTGGCAGTGCGGAAAAGCACAGCCATCCTACACCTTTTGTGTCTCTTGGTAAAATCATGAGGGAGCCTTTTCTACCCCCAGGATTCTAAAACGTATCAGTGTATTAGCTCTTATTCCATGTCAGCTGAATAAAAGAGAGATGGGAAATGAAGATGATATATTTTTAAGATGACACACCTTTAAAGGCCACACAGAGCTGGCAAATGAACACAAACCTCACATATTTCTGTCTAGCAAGAATCAAGGGGTAAATGAAGTAGCTCAGAATGGGGACTCCATCTGCAATTGGAATGCTGAGGTCATTCTCTAAATAATTCTATTTTTTTACAACAGTTTTGTTTACTTTTTAAATAAATGAGGTTACTAGGGTCCTATCCCTGGATAACAGTTGCTTTCTTCCACTGTTACTGTGGAGACCAAGATATAGGGGACTTAGTGTGTCTTCTTGGAGTCCCTTCTCTGAGCTTTGATTTTTGGGAATTATGAAGTTGCTCTTGACAGTTAAACTATCTTTTTTTTGTACAGGGGAATAAAACCAAGCCTTTCGGGCAATAGTGGACTTTTGTTCTCCTGTTGAAAGTTTATGGATTGGTGGCTGATGAATCACCCTGTTCAGATCCACAGACAAAAGTTCTTCTGATTGGCTGTCACTGGGTCAGGTTCCCACCCTACCTTATCTCATTTACACCCTTGTAGGCTAACAATGAGACTGGGTGTAGAGCCTTGTTAGCTCAGCAGGAGATAGTGTAGCTCAGACGGAGTTGTTGCCCTGTGCCTGTTCATGTCTGTATTTCATTTTACTGATGTTAAATGAGGAAAAAAAGATAGAAAAAAAAGTTGCAGGGCTCCAAGGGGAGATAGCAAACCAAAGCTAATGTTTTACATAGGTGGTACCAGGGTGATCCCAGGAAGCTCACATGCGCCCTGAAAAACGTGAGGAGATCCTTTACTGGGGTTATTTCAGTTGAAGACGGTTTTGTAAACATGGCTTTTCCTTTGTGCATCTTCAGTGTGATTTGACACTTCTAAGAACAGAATTCAGCTAAGACAAAAGCTTAAGAAATGACAAGGAAAAGTCATTACTAATTTCCACATTCGCTCACAGAAAGTGGGTCCTACACAGACAGCAAGCATATCTGAGAAAACACCCCTATCATTTCACTAGGAGGGCCTGAGATCTAGCAAACGGAGGGGTTTATTTAATGGTACTTAGCCAGTCTGTAGCAGAGTCACAATTAGAACTCGATCTTCTGGCTCACAGTTGTACCAGCATAGATGTCTGAGACCCGATTCAAATCCTGGATGTAGTATTTACTAGGCCCTTCAAACTTGGTGATCTAACAGTGGGCGGTAAATCTTCCAACCCCTCCCTGCCTCTGGCTGACAGCAAACATAATGTAGGCCAAAGTAGTTTTGCCAGAACTTCCACAAGTCCAAGGCTATGCTGCATCGCTTCACTTAATTCACAGTATGTGATACCATCTGTTTGAAAAACAAACACAACTTTGTTCATGAAATAATCACAATAAAACGTGGTTTTGTCATTTCCTATTACCCCTTAGTAGAAACTACAGGCCTTTAAAAGAGAGTGAAATAAACACTTGTTTATTTGTGGAAGAACAGAATAAACTTCAACTGTGTGAGTGACAAACAGAGCCTGCTTTAAGAAAGTCTTGCTGGCATAGAATACATAACCATCAAGGACAGTTCAAAATTAGGGTGGCTTATTTATATGTTTTCATACCATGTATACTTAATATTATTATTTTAATATCCAAGAGGTAGGGACTTTCTTGCTTGTCAAGAAATATTCTCAATGGGCAGGTCACAATATTCCCCCTATTTCTGAACCAGACTGCGTTCAGTGTATTTTTTCAGTACATAACTACACTCATCACTGGCATGTATTCTGGTTCTCTGCAAACAGGCCATGCGTAGGTTGTGAAATTTCAGTGGAGTGATTGTTTGTCCTTCTGAACCAAGCAGACAACATTAATCATTCTTTTCACAATAGTGACAAAGATGTGCTTTGGCACTTGTGATTCTTCTAATAGAAATTTTAAAAATTGCATTGTACGTATGTAAAATTAAGCATTTTGGAGTATAAAATTTAATAGCTATTGGTATATCATAATGTTGTCCAATCACTGCTGCTGTTTAGCCTTAAAACGTCATCCCCAAAGAAACTCCATTTTCACCCTTTCTTTCTAAATATCTGGGAGGCACCTATCTCCTTTTCATTTCTAGGTATTTACCTACACGATCCAATTTTATTGTCATATCATTCTGTCTGCTAACATCTCCTTAGCTTTGTTCTGGTTCTGAGGACCATACTCAGTTCATATTTATTTCATTGGTATAAAATAGAAGGATAAAAGATAATTTAACTGACTTGCTGCAGGTCACTCTGAGAGCCATTGGCCTGCTATGTCAGAAATATAATAGACCTGGATAGGTGACACATGCACTGTGCTAGGAGAGGAGTACATGTTAGAATCCGTCTATCCACTCATTGTAGTCAGTTTCCAGACACACTGTTGAGCCTGTTGAATGCAACAAGGACAAGTAACAATGTTCATCCGTTAATTAACAAGGAATGGCTGCCTACAATGCAGAAGTTTCTTGCTAAAGTATTCTGAATGATTTTCTTGTGTACTTGTTCATGACATGCTATGTAAATATTATATTTGGGGGTACATTTGTCAACATTTGAAAACCAGAGCTCTTTTGCTAGACTGTGGTTTTCTTCTTAGAAGCCTTTGAACATGGCTTAATAACACAGCCTGACATCCCCAGAAAGCTCATCTCATGCCTATTGAACTAGTCAACAGGGCTACTTAAAAGCCTCTTCATCAAGTGATCTGAAGGCGTGCACATATTCAACCCCACTGCTGTCTCCACTGAGACATGACCCTTGATGCCTTGATGTCTAGCCAGTCCTTGTCTGGATGCAGAAAACAGCCTGAAAACAGAGTGCTAGGTTTTGAAATGAGCAAAGGGGGAGGACCTAAGCAGGCCCCTCTTGCTGTAGTAAATAAAACTATTCTTTCTTTGGCAATAATATACATTTAATTTAATCCAGTTTTTTTGTTTGTTTAAAGGAAATCAAATTATTCATGGAACTAGGACCTGGGAAAGCTCAGCCACTCCCCAATATTGTGGTCTGCCTGGGCCTTCAAGATAAGAAGTTTCAGGTTATTCTATTGAAATCCAGGGACCAAAGAGTGTTTGTTATCTGTTGCCTTTCAAAGGCCTCTAAGCAGTGAAACACTATCTGAATGAGTGGAAGAGACACAAGACCAGACTAGCAGGTGTTGATCCAAAAAGAGGTGAAAATATTCTCAAAATACTCAGTGTAAATTTATTTTTGTGCCTTCGGGTAGGGAATGCCTAATGAATGGCACATGAATGAACTACACTTTAGTCTTAAGGAAGATGCTTGTAGATTTTATGGCGTGCATGCTAAAAGAAACAGTTAATTATATGCCAGGCACTAAATTCTCCCATGCAGCAGGGGAAAGATGTCATAAAGGTTAATGACAAATTAATAATTTGCAGTTTAGGTAGAGATATTTCAGTTTGGGAGAGATTTGCAGCTCTGGAGTTTTTATTGATGTTATGTACTTTGTCTGTACTTTGGGTAAAAGTTTTCATATTCCTTCAGCACAAAGAAAGGACTCCTGTTTTAAATTGGTAAGGAATAGGGAAAAGATTCATTGGGTGTTCTTGTCTGACATGTCAGGGGTGATTTGCTTTCCCCAAATGGTCTTAAACTTTTAATTTGTTTACATTCTGCAAGAAAAATTCCTTTATAGGAATTCTACCTCTCTACTGTCTTTGCTAATCTATGTACCTCTTCTAAGTGATTTATTTTTGATTTTTCAAGACAAGGTTTCTCTTTGTAGCTCTGGCTGTCCTGGAACTCACTTTGTAGACCAGCCTGGCCTCAAAGTCAGAGATTCACCTGTCTCTGCCTCCTGAGTGCTGGGTTTAAAGGTGTGTGCCACCACTGTCTGGCTTAAAGGCTATTTTAAAAACTCTTGTTTTTTGCTGGGCAGTGGTGTCACATATCTTTGATTCCAGCACTCAGGAGGCAGAGGCACACAGTTCTCTATGAGTTCAAGGCCAGCCTGGTCTACAGAGCAAGTTCTAGGACAGCCAAGAGTATGCAGAGAAACCCTGTCTCAAAAAACAAAAAAACAAAACAAACAAACAAACAAAACAACCCAAACCAAACCAAAAAACCCTCTCTCTTCTTCAGGAAGCTTCCCCAATTTAACTCATATACAGTGCATTTGATGTAATGTCACACAGAATTTATTTGTGTGAGTTGGGATCTATTTCTTTCCAATAAGTTCTGGATTTTGTTTCAGCTCCTCTATGTATGGGGTATCTGCTCAAGATATAAAGAGTTCAACTCCGAAGTTGGGGGTCAAAAAGTGATCTGGTCACATATGGAATATTCAATGAAGGTAAGTTAGCTTAACTCAAGGGTGGTAGAGTTTCTGCTTTTATCTCATATATATATCATATAAAATAATATATGTATGTGTTTATCATATATATGTATGTATTTTATACGTGCATGCCAATGATTGTCAGGGTAAAGTATCAGCTGTATAGTCAGTCACTGAAGGAAGGAGAAAAAGAAAGAAGGGCAGGTGGAGAGAAAGAAACAAGGAGTGGGGAGAGAGAAGTCTTGATGAGAGAAAGTAAAAAAAAAGAGAGAAAGATTATTAACTTCATACATTGGCCTTTGTGCTGCCCAAAGGCATACTAGAACACTTCACTTTTTTTTTTTTGAGACAGGGCCTTACTATGTAACTCTGGCTAGCCTGGAACTCTCTGCATCATCAATGCCCTGGAGCTCACAGAGACCTGCCTGCCTCTGTTCCTAAGAGCCGGGATTACATGTGTGGGTCCCCACATCAGGCTTTGGCTTTTGATTACAGTTTTCATAGGCGATGAAAGGGTCAGGTGTCCTATGGGTCTTTTCTGCAAAACCACTATAGCCCGAATCAGCTCCAGAGTCTGGATGGTCAGTAATCAAATTGGAATGGGAGCCAAGTGGCTCCTGTTGCAACTTCCTGTTGCTCCTTCTCCAACCCCAGGCTTCTCAAGCTTTCATTCAGCCTTCTGAATTGTTGAGATGGCCCCCATCTTCTTTTCCAAGGTTTCTTCAGATGAAGCATCCTTGTGTAATCCTGTCTGAATGGCTTTGCCCTTCCTCTTTTTTGGCTAGGTAAGCTCATTCATTTAATGCTCACCAAGGTCTGAACAGGAGCTGCACATAGTGGCAGGCCTAAGGGTCATGTTTCAAAGACCACATGCGGTGGCTCTTATGAGACTGAAGTCCCAGGAAACAGGAACAGACAATAAATTCTGCTATCTGTCTGCTTAATTACTGTGTCCTCTGCAAACTTTAGCTCAAGCCTTACTTCCCTCTGGGACATAGTCTCTGAAATAGTTTCCAAATGCTGGATGTCAAATTCCTCTGTTAAAAGTTCCTGTCTTGTAACACTACATATGTGGGTGTAAGTCTGTAATTAAAGCTCCTGCTCTCCACTACTGAGGACACTGCACATAGAGAGACACTGGATCCCCCTATCTACAGCCTTTTCAGCCTTCAGCAGTGCAGGGTACGTAGTAAGCACTCAGGGAAATACTCCCCACATGAAAATCTGTGTGAGTATACACACAGAGTAATCCTGCAGGGTTTTTAGGTTAACTTCAAAATTCCAGAAAGACGAGTTGTGTGAGACACTTTGCCCTGATGCCATAACCAACCACAATTACAGTGGCATCAACAGAAATTCAAAATGAAGAGGGCAGAGTAGGTGACTGCTGGGAAGGGCTCACAGGGCAGCTTGTCCCTGTGATGAGAAGGAGGAAGGACAGCATGGAGAAACAGAGTTCCAGAGACAAGCCAGCTCTCCCACGCATCTGCCAAGAGCCATGCTCAACTCTTTCCAGGATTAGGGAAGTCTCTCCTTCAGACCTATTGTAGGAGCCTTCAAAATACGTTTCCATGAGTTTGGTCCACAAAGTTGCCTATGAGATTCTTTGCATTGCATAATTTAACATCCCCCCCAACTTCTATTGTCTGGAGAAGTCCGACCAGTCTTCTGGAGGGACTCACATAAACACGTAGGGGCTTATACTGTGTTCTGAATTTGGGCTCAGTCCTCTACTTTGTTCAGGGTACAGCTAAAGGCAATGGGAGACTCTAGGAGCAGCCTTTGGTGTGCTCTTAACAAACCACTGGAGAACTCTGCTGAGAAAGCAGTTGTAGTCATGGGCTTTTTACACGTATGATCTGTACAGACTTCTGGCATAATAGCTGTACTGTTGCGTAGGATATAACACCGTGTTATGTTTGAATATGGCATGTCCTCTGCTGACTCATGTTCTCAACACGGGGTCCTCAGCTGGTATTGCTTTTCTCGTAGTTCTGGGAAACTTACCTGATGGGGTCTACCTGGAGGAAGCAGGTCACTGCAAACAGGTCCTGCCCCACATGAGCTGAAGAATTTCCTATGTTGCATGCTTTAGTTACCATGACGTTCTGCTGAACATTCTGGGCTCAAGTGACTGTGGGCTGAACTCTGAAACCGCTGAACTAATTTAATAATTCTTCTCTTTAGGTTTAGCTCAGGTATTCGTGTCACAATAATTAGAAAAGTAGCTCATATAATCTTTGGAGATTGTTACCAGGCTTCAATTATACGACAACAACAGCAAACAACACTGCAGGGGACTGGGGAGATAGCTCAGTGGTTAAGACAGCTTGTTGTTCTTGAAGAGGACTGGGGTTTGAATCCCAACACCCACCTCACAGTTCACAACTGTCCACAACTGCAATTCCAGGATGCATGTGATATTCAGATATAGTTGTGAGCAAACCACTATGCACGTAAAATAAATAAATCTAAAGAGAGCACAAACAACACTAAAGAATTCCAACAACACCTAACTCAAAGAACACACTTCAAATACTTGTTATAAATAGAATGGGACTAAGTAGCAAAAGTAAACCCCACTCAACCTTTTTTTCCTCAATAAAGTGGCTTCTTTGAAATACTATTGGGTATAATATATAAATATAATATATTTAATATATATAATATATTGGGTATATATATATTATATCCAGTAGCATTTATTAGGTTATATAAATACTTTAATAAGTATTGTTGATTGCACATGGAAAATGATTGTTTTGATTATTTTGTAAAGATAAATGTAAATATTATTTGCGGTCTGGGAAGATGGCTCAGACTTAAATTGTCAGCTGTGCAAACATGAAGGCCTGAGCTGGGAGCCCCCAAACCCACAGCAGGTGTTTGCTCTATCTGTATTCCTAGCATAGCGAGTGGAGGCAGGAGACTGCTGTATCTTGGAACTTGTTGACTAGCCAGACTACCTAAATTGATGAAATCCATATTTAATGAGAGACCCTGTCTTGAAAAACAAGCAATTAAGGGAGAGCAATTAAGAGAGACACCCAACAGTGACCTCTGGCCTCCCCAGGGCTTCATACGTGTGTGCATTCACAAGTACATGCACATACAACCACATGAACATGTCCATACACGGCACACATAGTTCTTTGACTTCGTTTGTTTTTATTGGCTTTTGATTGTGTTCCTGTACTATAAAATTATTTATAACATTAAATATGCAAAAGTTAGACCATACAATAAAATAAGGGCTTAAAAACACCTCAAAATGAAAAGTATTCCATTGTTATTAATTATGTGCCTTGTTCAGATACGTTTTAAGACTGCCACAACCAAAAACATTCTGGAAACTTTGTATAAGTTGTAGTTATTTTCTACTATTTGTCTAACAGTGGTCACCATGATCTTTCTAAACCTGGGGTTTTGTTGCGATATCAGCAATTATCACAGAGGATGGCCAGGACGTGAGAAGACAAAATATTACTGTCTTGATTTAATCAACCAACAGCAAGATTATGCTGCTCTCTAAATCCACAGTGACAATCAATCTTAGATCAGAAATGTTTTAAACCTAAAAATAAACAGCCTCCATACTGAAAATATACATGTTTGTTTTCTTGTCATTATTCTTAAAATAATATTAATTCATCATGTACATTGTATTGTTTATCATAAGTATTCCTGAAATGATTAAGATATGCACAAGGATGTTTGTAGGTTACATGCAAATACAAGGTCATTTCCCATAAGTCACTGGGGCATCCTCAGTTTATAGTATCCTAGAGGGGCCTGGAAACAATCACCTATAATAATGAGGGATGATTGTGTATCAGAATGCTACATTATATACAATAAATTTACACAATTTCTACATGTCAGTTAAAGTAAGCTATGAATGAATTTTCTTCAGATCAGTGAGGTGATCGTTTTCATGACTGTTGAAGGAAATTAAAAACAACATAAGTAAACAACACATCTTCACTAGATATCTAAGACTGTGCTTCATATGTCCATACATTTTTCTATAAATCTAGCCTAGTTCTAATTAGCTTACTTCAAACTTGATGTTTGTTGAAGAGAATTTATCTTTTATTTTTCTAGGCTATATATATATATATCCTTTTATATTTATTTGAAATAATGCCAGACGATTGTGTTTATTCTAGTAGCCACTTGATCTGCTAGCTGTGACACCAAGAGGAAAAAGCAGTGTAAATAAGTGAACTTATAAGACTGTTAAAGTTAGATCAGACAATAACTTACCTATACCCTATGCCTTGGAGATTGAAACTCCTTAAGTTTGAAGCCGCAAAACCCTGAGTTAAACATGACAGACTCATCTTTTTTCCTAAAGGAAATAAAAGCCCCTTCTCCTATCACTGTGATTATTATTAGCAAGGTTGTTTCTGTCTTTAAAGTACTTCTGTAATAATCACTTTTGTCTTTAATGAAAGAAACTAAAAAAATTGGTTCGGTTTCATCTTTGGCCGGCACTAGGGTTTGTTGGCTTCATGCATGAGGCTGCCTCCCATTTCCATGAAGGCTTTTTTGTTAAAACCTAACCAAAGGGCTAAGCGTCGCTCTGCGCCAACTGTGGGTTCACCGGTCCACACAGGTATTTGGCCTCATTGTGTGGAACTGTTAATGTCACTAGTTGAGCGGATTTTAATCTCTAGGATCGACCTCTTTCAGAGACAAAGGGGGAAGGTAGTAAGGAAAGAAAAAGTACACACCTGCAACCTATTTCTTTTTGAAGCAGAGCCTTTGAGCAGATGGAAGACGAGATAGAAAAAGAAAACAGGCCAATTGCCAGGAGAGGTTTGTTTACAATCCAGGCAAGTTCCTTCAAAAGTTGCTAGGAGCTGTCGCCATGGAAATGAGCAGAAACACCGCTTCAGGGTTCACAGAACAAATTCCTACTACAGATGTACCTGGATTTGGAGATAATGGACACGGGGAGGAGGACGGAAAAAGCTTCCTGGAGGAGTTCTAAGTGAGGCTTCTCTCTGTATTTTCAGAACATTCCTCAGAGGCTTGCAGGTTTGACACGTGGGATGCAAAGCCTGCAAGCCCAAGCGCTCTGGCTGTTTGTCTCTGTGCTGAGCTGCTCGCTGTTTGCGAATTCGGCTACGCAAGTAAGAAGCCAGCAGGACATGATACATTTAAACTTTGAAACATCATGATTCTGAGGCTTCTGGAAAGTAACTATTCTTTTGCAAAACTATTTACAGTGTGTGCACTCAACGTGGGGAACAGGGTGCGTGTGACACAAAGCACAGTGGGGACAATAGTCTGAAGCTGGCGTCTCCCAGTTCCCTGATATGTTTGGGGGCTCGAACTCAGGTTCCCAGGCCAGCAAGGCAAATGCCTTCACATTCTGAGCCTTCTCACTGGGTCCTAATCACCAGTATTAAGAGCAAGCTGAAAAAGTCATTTTTCACGCTGATTTTAGTAGCACAGGTATAGTGCTTATGACAGTAATGCACGCACAAGCACACCATCCCAGTGTACAAATGTCAGCCTTTGACAGATTAACTAGGGTTTACTGGCCCCTTTTACTCTCCAAACAGGAAAAAAAACCAACAAAAAAACCCCAAAAAGTCCACATCAATTTATAGTTTGTTATCAGTTTCAAGGTCTAATCTTAAAGCCTAGGATGTAGCTTAGAGGCAGAAAGCTTGCTGAGCACATGAAAGATTTAGGATTTGGTCTCTAGCACCTCAGGGAAAAAAAGTCTAAATTTTAATTTTAACTACCATGACTTCTATGCCTCTAACCAATATCTTTTCACAGGTTATTATCAGAGGAGTAAGTAGCATCAGGGTTCAACTCTAGTACCATTCCTTCAACTTTCTGAACCCTGTTAGGAAGTGCTTAGTAAGCTGCTCTGGACCTTTTCCTTTCTGAAGGATGGTTCCAGCAGAGGATGATGTCACCCCTTCCCGTTCCCACCTCTCGCTCTTTTATCCCACCGAGAGCTTATTAGGCTTTGATTGAACAAAGCAGCACCTGTGTTTTTAAATGCCGCTCCAAACCCCTGTTTCCAATGCATTTCTTCCGCGGTCTACAAGGGTTGTTTTCATTGACAACACATAATTAGCAACTTCACACAGATGGAGGCCTAGCTGGCTAGAAGGTGTAGAAAGGTGTCACCTCTTTAGCTTGGATGCTGGTGCTCTGAAAGCGACATTGTTTATGTGACATCACGGCTCATGTTTATGGAAAGACTAATAATAAGCCAAGTAGGGAATCTGAATTTCTCCTTTTGCCCCTGGAATTATCTAGAGATATCATCTAAGAGTTACCTAACCCACTCTAAATTTACTTTTTAAAATTCTGCCTCTCAAATGCTGGAGTGATAAATATCTCTGCCCACTTTAATCTTATTTTTGTGTAAGAATCTAACACAATTCATGTAATCATATGCCTAAGTTATGAAAGGGCTCAGAGACTTCTAGAAGTTCTTGGGAAATTATCCTTACTGTCTTGTTTCCATTCTTCTGTTCTTGCCCACCATCATCGGTCTTCTTTGCATGGACATTTTCCTTCCTCACATGCATGCTGTCTTTGCATACGCACACAGGTGACCCGCACTGATTCAATCCCAAGCCTTCTGTGAGATTTCCAGCCCCCTCCCTCTCCAGCTCCCTTTCCAGCGGCTCTGTTTCTTTCCCCACTCCTCCGATTCTCCCGGGAGAGTTAGCTCAGAATCGGCCTGGTTAGAATCACCTTCTCTCCTCACCACATCTTCAGTCTTCACCAAGGCCAATCCGGACATTTAAGGGGAATACAGGGTTGGAGCCTGGGCAATCTGTGAGAACTGAAATATTGGGTCTTGTAGAAGTTGTGTAACCTTCTGCCACCTGAAGCATCCTTACTTCTGTTTCCTTTTTCTAAAATGCAAAGAATTGCCACTATCATCAGAAATAGCTCTTTGAATGAGTTGAAACAGCAGTGTCTAATGAAGTTATTGCCCATGTTAGATTTATTAGTGGGGGAAGGCATGCAGGGTTTTGTTTTCTGGTGAAACTCCTATTCCTGAGTGGTCTGATTTTCTTTTCTCCTCTTCTCTTTTTTTCTTCCTTCTTCTCTCCCTTCCTTTCTTTCCTTCTTTCTTTTATCTCTCTCTCATCTATCTATCTATCTATCTATCTATCTATCTATCTATCTATCATCTATTTATTGATGTGTTTTAAAGGCAGGGTTTCTCTGCGTAGCTTTGACTGTCTTAGAACTAGTCCTGTAGACCAGGCTGGCCTCAAACTCATGGGGATCTGTGTGCCTCTGCCTCCCCAGTGCTGAGATTATGATTTTTTTTCTCTATGGTTAAACAAGTGTGATGTCTTTGTTGACTATGGTCTCATTTCCTCACTCTTTCCTTGCTATCCATGTGTTTTAGCCCCTAACTACGCCAACCTTAGAGAGACCCTTTCCCATTCTTGCATCACCATGGGCTTTTGCAAAGGGCTCTATGTAGCTACCTCATCATGGCTGAAAGGCATCACCACTGAAAAGCAATTACAAGTTCTGTGGCTCAGCAAAGCGTGGTATTCATTTTTCTTTTCTTTGATCCAATGAAATA
Organism: Ellobius talpinus; assembly: GCA_001685095.1. Classification (NCBI taxonomy): domain Eukaryota; kingdom Metazoa; phylum Chordata; class Mammalia; order Rodentia; family Cricetidae; genus Ellobius; species Ellobius talpinus. The sequence continues at coordinate 16,400 of LOJH01006517.1, forward strand.
GCTGCCATGTTTATGTTCTATTCTGCATAACCAGGACTTGGAAGTGGCAAGTGGCAGGAGAGGTTGATGGGTGTGATGGAACTTTACTAACCAAATAGGATCCAAGGTCGTGTTTATTACTGGTGTTTCTTGTTTTAAAACTAGGGATTCTGAGACATTCTCTAAGTAAGGCAGTGAAGCAGAGTGAGAGGAATGGTGGGAGATGAGGCATGGCTCACAGCTCTTCTCAGTCTTCTCTTTGCTCTGGTTCTTGGGCTTGTAGAGGGAAGAGACAGACTTTCACTATTCCTGTTTCTCTGGGTTGGTAATTTATTCCTGGGACTGCAGAATTTGAATGAAAACTCAAGAAGGTTTGGGGTTTCATTGTAATATGTTTATTGGGGCAATAACTACCTTATTGAATTGAACCTTTTTGTTACTATAAGAAAATATCTGAGGCAGAGAGAGAGAGAGAGGAGAAAGAGAGAGAGAGCGCTTTAGGCTAGGGAGAACATTGGATGTCTTGTCTTAACTCTCCCTGCCTTATTTCTTTGAGAATGCCTCTCTTATTGCACCTGGAATTAGGCTGGCAGTGACCATGTCCCAGCCATTCTTCTGGTTCTTCCCTCACATCTCTGGGGACATAGATGCCTTTGTCCTTGCTTGTCTTTTCCCCTGAGTGCTAATTCAACCTCAGGTCCTCAAGCTCTGTTACCTGATGATCCATCTGTCTGACTCCTGAGGCAGGATAATGTGTTTATTTTTTTGAAACAGGGTCTCACTATGTAGCCCTTGGATGGCTTTGAACTCGTTGTGTAGACCAGGCTGGTCTTGAACTCAGAAATCTGCCTGCCTGTCCTTCTAGAATACTGGGGTTAAAGACATGTACTACCTCATCTGGCAGGCTATTGTTTTTAAGAATAAAGATATTTGGCTCATGGGCATAGGCTTGATGCTGGCATCACCTTTATTCTGGTGATTGATTTCTTGTTTGAAGAATCTTGAGTTGGTACAAGGTCTCAAAAATAACAAAAGGCAGAGATATGTCTCTGTCTACATTCTACAAGTCTGGTTTCTATCCTTCTTATACAGCCACCAGGATTCAGTGGTTGATTGTGCGTGTGTCCACACTCATGACCTTAAGCAAGCCTAATCACTTCCCAGAGGTTGCACCTCTAAACATTGCTGTTGGAATGTTCCCATCTTCCAAATTTCATCAATTTATGACTGTAGGGAAAACTTCCTGTACAAAGTCTGATGGATAAGCCCTATTCAAAGCAAAGTATCAGTCTCATTTTGAAAAGGTCCCCCACATTGCACTTCCTTATCAGCATATCATAGGATGCCTTAAGGTTGTCTTACACTTCTTTTTGCTAACAGCAATGCCACATGTATGAAGTTTAAATGTGCTTGTAATATATTTATGTAGAACATGGACATAGAAATGGAACTATAAGTAGGGAGGGGGACAATCAGAAGATACTGGAATATATTTGATATAAAAGCAGCAAGGAGGACTTGGGGGGTGGTAAGACAGTAAGAAAGCAGGAGGGGGCAAGGGTAACCAGTAAGGGTGCATAGTATAACCCATTACTTTATATAGTAATTTAAGATTAATTTAACATGTTGATTTTAGTTTGTTTTAATGCAAGATCTCACTGTGTGGCTCTGGCTAGTCTAGAACTCACGAGGTAACCAGGCTGGCATTGAACTCACAATGCCAGCTTCTTACTTCTAAGTTCTATGTGGGTCTAGGGGATTGAACTCAGGTTATCAGGTGTGGTCGCTCTTTTAATTTATTTTAAAATGCCGTGAAGAGAAATCACACCATGCAGCAAGGATCACCTAAGAGGTTTATTGGAAGAGGAGAGAGAAGGGGCAGAGAAAGGGACGGGGGGGGGCAGAGACTGGTCACTGGGGACAAGAGTGGTGGAAAAGAAAGGGAGAGAGGGACAGAAAGAGAAAAGGGGAGAAAGAGAGAAAAAGAGAAAGAGAGGGAGGTTGGTAGGCCCATCTTTTAAAAGGGAACTTAGCGAATGTGCAGGAGGTGGGTGTTCTTGGTGGCTACAGCTGAGGACTTATCCGTCAGGACCCCAAGGGCAGGCCCGTACAGATGCCTGAATACTGACAGTAGCGGACAGCTTTATCTGCTGAACTTTCTTTCTAGCCGCTCTCTCAGGATTCTTAATCACACCAACAAAATCTCTGGTTGTGGAAAGTAATTTTTACAAATTTAAGTGATTAAGATATGAACAAGTTAGGACCAGGGACAGTATTTTGCCCCACAGATCAGTTTGGAGCATCTCAGAATTATTCTCTATACTTATGTGCCTCTATTACAAATTTGGTTTGTAGGTTTCACTGTTTTTCCATTGTTATGTTCCTCTACATGTCAAGCAGCCTCAGATTCCAACCCTGGTATCACCCTCTCCCATCTTAGCAGTTAAAGCCTACCTGCTTCCTTCTTGCAGAAACCCATTAATAACTACTCTCTCATATGTATACTTGATTCTCTACGAAAACACACTGATAGAAACAAACCAACTTTTAATTTCTTAAGCCCATTCTCTGGCTTAAAGGATAAGCATTTAATCTGGTATACTATTTTCAGCTCAAACAGTGTTCTTTGATGGTGTTTACTTCACCAGTCCTATGTGTTTTTGACCCTTTCTGTTCAATTTAAAAGTAATTTCATCTCAAAGATCTGCAATTATCTATATTGGATTGCAAATAGTCAATTCTTAGAGTTGGAATTTTCTTTGGGTTTCCAAACAGCTCCCAAGTAAAGACATGGAAACATTATTAATTACGATGCTCGGCCTTAGCTTAGACTTGTCTCACTAGCTCTTTTAACTTAATTTAGCTGGTTTCTATTTATCTATGTTTTGTTGGGGGCTTTTTACCTTTCTTTCATTCTGTATGTCCTACTTTCCTTCTTCCTCTGTGTTTGGCTGACTGACCCCTCGTGTCTCCCTTGTATCTCTTTTGCTTTCCCCTTTCTTCCACAAGCCTAAATTTCTCATCCTATGTACTCTCTCTGCCCAGAAGTTCCTCCTCTACCTCCTCCTTTTCTATTGACTGTTCAGCTTTTTATTAGACTGATCAGGTGCCTTAGGCAGGCAAGGTGAAACAGCAACACATCTTTACATAGGTAAACAAATGTTCTGCAGAAATACGAGGTAGCATACACTCTGTCATCCAGCTCAACACTCCTGAAACATTCTCATGGACCAGCACTGCTCTCAAGATAATTGTGGAGTACTTCTGGAAGTTTCTAGTGTACAAGAACTCTTCCCCTTTTGCATTCATACCTATCTCCCTGTAAAATCACCTAAAGTAATTTCGTAAATATGAATGTGTTTTCTTCCTCTTTCCTCTCTTCCTTTTTTTTGACTCTTCATCAGGAGAGAACTTCCTTTCCAACAGCTGAACTTTCTATTGTGCCTGGCCTGCTGTCAAGCTCTCTTAATGAAGCGAAACAGTGGGATGGGATGTGTCATAAATGCTGTACCTTTTCACACCCTTATTGAGTCATTTTTGAGGAAGATGCTGATCATTTATTCAATCCCAAATCTTCCACCTCCCACCTAGCTGTCTACTTACTTCTGCTAACAGTACAATGAAAAGACCCACCCTGCAAAAGATTCTTTGAGAATGTGGCACCGTGGTGATGACTAAACTTCTTCAACTTACACTTAGGAAGAATTTTCTTACTTCTTACTGGAAAATGTAATTTTTAGACCTTTTCGGTAGGGTGTGGATCACATTACCACTCTTGAAAGCAGCTGCAGTTATTTTAGGGGTAGTTCTGGCAATTCCCATGAAAAAGATATACTGATGAGGCCTGAGGGCTTGACACAGACTGTCACTAGCAGAGTGTGCCTGGTAAGGAGGGCATCATCTTTGATGTGTTAATTACATGGTACCACTGTTGCTCTTTCTTAAAGTTTATGTTTATATATAATCAAGGCAAGAACCATGTCATAACTATCCTTACTGTATATCACAGAGAAGCCAGGACATGCCTCCCCAAATCTTTTTTCTTCAATAAAGATCACTCCTCAGGTAAATAAACCCCAGAAAAAATTTCTCCCACCCAAGTTCTGGGTCTAGATAAAAATTAACTTAAAAGTGTCACAACGCTGTTGGAGTTAGAAGGGTGTCATCAATGAAGATTTAGAATTTCTGTGCAGTGTCCAATCAGAGCCTGTAAAGATCCTTTGTAATATTCAGGCACTATCTCTTTCTTTCTGAGATGCAAGTACCATTTCTTCACATTTTGAGATATTAACTTGATAATCTGCACAGGAATCAGTCAGTGACAGTGCCAGTACCCACAATTCCACATCTCTGTAGATCCATTTGCATTCCAACAATGTTCCGTTGATGATGGAGTTGGTGATGCTAGCTGCATCAATACTCATGACTTGTATCAGGCAGCCTTCATCTCATCCCAAAGACTTCTCAAGCACTGCTATCAGGCTTCTTGATGATGCCCAAAAGTATAAGTTCTATTCAGAAGATATGGAGAATGTGAGCAAGAATCCATGTGTTTGTCATGTGGAGTTTTTGCCTGATTTCATTATCATAAACAGAACCAATACACCTTTCTGCGTATTTTCTTGAACATTTTAGGCAAAGTTCCTGAACTCCTAGATTATTACTTTTAAATGTTGACCAGGAGCCTCCCATCTTCCCTGATGAGTGAGGAGGATATATAGGGCTATGGGGAAAGTAATTCCTGTAAGGGAACTGTGTTTCATATCACCCAAGATCAATCCCAAGAGCATGTTGTTATATGTTCTATATGGGCATGAGGCTCCTGCTGGGAGTGGACCGTTAGGGAGTTTATCCTAACCTGCAAAAGCACTGGGGCGACCATGCTGGGTGCCAGTGTGCGAAAGGGCACTGTGAACCCCATATAGGAAGCATCCCTCCACTGTTCTCGTGCTCTAGAGCTAAGGTTGTACTGCAGACAGCACATGCCAAGTGCCCTCTGCACGATGAACAAACTGCTTCAGTCACAGGGCTGGGGCCAATTTCTTTAACATGGTCACAAGTTTATCCAGATCATGGTACCAACAGTGTTCTTTGCAGCTCAGTAAATCAAAATGCACCATGCAGATCGTTTCTTTGCTGGAACTGCGTCTGAGCTGCAGAACTTCAAAACCAAGGTCTTGTTGCAATTTCTGTAAGATGAACCATTCAAGATGACTGCATAGGAATAACTGTGCCTCAGGTCAACTTCATATTCGAGACAGGTGAGTTAAGTAGCTTAGAGGTTTGGACAACACCTTTAAGAGGAAGTTAGCAACAGCAGTTCTGTGGATTCTGGCCCAAGGTCGGAACATCTGGTCTTTACGGTATAGTGACTTCTGCTTGCTAGGTAAGCCAGAGACTTTGAAGAAAAAATAAGTGTGCTGCATCCTAAGAGTAGGGGGTCTCTTGAGGCGCTACTAGAGGTTAATAACTTCCAGTAATAATGGGGATGTGAGTGGGAGTGGGGCTATTAGGCAGGTTATTTGTGTGCAAATTCTTTTTTTAAGATTTATTTATTTATTTTGTTTACAGTGTTCTGTCTGCATGTATGCCTGCAGGCCAGATCTCATTACAGGTGGTTGTGAGCCACCATGTGGTTGCTGAGAATTGAACTCAGGACCTCTGGAAGAACAATCGGTGCTCTTAGCCTCTGAGCCATCTCTCCAGCCCTTGTGTGTAAATTCTTATTTAATTCAGTACTTCCTGACTGGTCACATTTTTGCCTCTGTTCCATGCATTATCAGTTCATCAAACAGCAATGCAGTGTGAGCCTTCAGGGTGCTCAACAGCAATGCAGTATGAGCCTTCAGGGTGCTCAACAGTAATGCAGTGTGAGCCTTCAGGGCGCTCAACATGGACAACTTAGTCATTAGACACTAAAGTCCAAGAAAACCATTCCATTTGCTTGTATAAGAGCAAAACAAAGCAAAAGTCCCAAGAACTTTTAGATTGAAAAATTGTTTTGATATATGACATTAATCTTCTTGTCTTTATATAAATATTGTTTTGTGATATGACCTACATGGTCATTAACTTATACATACATGCATACATAGAGAAAAGGATTCACAAAAGTTAAAGTAGACAGAGCTGGGGAGACAATAATTCAACTGGATCAGCAGGCACTGCAGTTGGGGGAAGGGATGTAGCAGGAGGAAGACTTGACTTTAACAGAATGGGAAAGTTTAAGAAAATGCTAATGAATGCAAGAAGTTACACGAAAATGTAATACTTTCCTCCAACAGCCTAGAGCCCATGGGCTTATGGGAGGTTGGTTAGCAAGTGTGGGGTGTGTCTCTACAAAGCAGTAACAAGTTGGAGGTGATGGTCTCATCTCATCAAGAGGGACATCTAGTTCACCAGGCTTTTTGCTTTTTATCCTTGTAATTGATACAGATGATAATCCAAGAATGTTGTGAATAGCTATTAAAGTCACTGGTAGAGATTTAATTTTGATACTGGCTGCTTTGAAATGTAAGCACATCATCTGAAAGTGTTCTTAAAATAATTTTGAAATGTGTAATAATGTACATGTGATTTGAAAACTGGCTCCATGTCATTACTTCCAGGTTCTTCAAATGATCGAGATCAATGGTAATCCTTGCATACTGTGGTTGAGCTTCGAGTACTGGAATAGACATTTTCAAGTGAGGTCTTTTAAATGCCTTCCAGGTTTATGATCCCATCATCTTTCAACCAATCCCACTAAGGATGTTTCTCTCTCTCTCTCTCTCTCTCTCTCTCTCTCTCTCTCTCTCTCT
>LOJH01006518.1:309-17029 GCA_001685095.1 Ellobius talpinus
TTTAGCATATGTTTCTTGCTTGATATTGTTTATTCTGGTTGTAATTCTAATTTTTATACTTTATATTTGTTATTATTGTATATAGTTTTGTATTAGGCTTAGAACTCTTTTATTTTAAACAAAGGGGGAGGTGCTGTGGGAACTCCTTCAGCCAATGGCCTTTAAGATACTGGCCCACTCTGGCCTTGGTCAAATGTGCTATATCCAGATGTAAAGATGTTTGTAGCCCCTTGGCTGCTGGATTTGGTTCCTGTTCCCTGCTCATGTAGAGGACTGTGATCTGTGAGTCTACCCCTAAATAAAGAACCCTTTGTTATACTCCATTCTGGGCTAGTGTGGGACTACTTTATTATAATTGACAACATGGAAGAATATCCCTCCCTCGATAGACACTATGATTCCTTGCAACTTATTGCAAAAATCATCTTAGAGTTGAAGGTGTTTCTCTCTCTCTCTCTCTCTCCTTGAGATAGGTATCTAGGTATCCAGGCACTGCTATGTAGCCCCAGGCTTTCCCAGAACACTTTTTAGCCTAGGCAGACTTTGAACTCCTGATTCTTCTGTCTTTGTCTTGCCTGTACTAGGATTATAGGCACATCCTACCATGTCCAACTCATAGATTTTTGTGTTTCATTGACCCTAAGCTGAGCTGCTCTCAGAATTCTTCTTTACTCTTTGGCCTGACAACTGACAGTTTCTAGGAAGGCTTCTTACTGAGATTATAATCACAATGCCTGCCATATGTTTTGAGCACCCGCCCTGTGTAAAGGTTTTCTGCTATTGCCTTTAACAGTCCCACTGTAATTTTATGAGGATGCCATGCCAACTCCTATTCAATAGATGGTAAATTGAGATCTGGGGCCATATGCCACACAAACAGAAGCTAGCAAGGCTGGGACTTGAACCCAGATCTTTCTACTCCCAAGACTTCCATGTTTCCCATTTCTTTGATATACAAGGAAAAAGATGGAGGAGATGCAATCAGTTGAGTTCCAGAAAATGCAGGATGCTTATAGCTTTTGGAAAGACCCAACAAAATGTATCACTGGGGAGAAAAAAAAACCAAGAACTAGAGCTGGTCCTAAGAGATTCAATCCATTTTCCATGCCCCAGGTCTTTCTGCCTGCTTTTCAAGTTCAGGCCTTGGTGGCTGTAAGCTTCCTGCCCTGTCTTAAAGCAAGCTTTTCTGTCCTGGGACACAGTCAGTGTTGTTGGCCTCATTCCCTTACCTGGCATATGTTGTGGGATATTTGATCATGCTGTGTGAAGTTGTGTCTCTGTCCTTCCTTGCCTGCCTATTGCACCTTCTGATTGGTTTAATTAAGAACTGAATGGCCAACCATTAGGCAGGAGAGGATAGGCAAGACTTCTGGGGAGAGAGAGGAACTTGGAGGAAGAATCAAAGAGGTGAAATTTACCAGTAAGACACAGAGGAAGTAGGATGTACAATAAGGAGGAGAGGTAATGAGCCAAGTGACAGAACATAGATGAATATGAAAAGATTAAGTTTTACAAGCTACTTGGGAACAAGCCTAAGCTAAGGTCAAGTTTTCAAACTTAATAAGAAGTCTCTGTGTCATTATTTGGGAGCTTGCATTCTAAAGAAAGTCTGACTATATTTGGTGCCCCATATTGGGTGGCAAAATGTTGTTTTTCCTCGGACACAGTGGCTGCACCTGAATCTATTGCTCTTTCAGTCAGCAATGTGGCTCTGCTGTTACTGGCATGTTTCTCAGGCAGTGGCCTGGTGAGACTTTTATGTCTCACTGGATCTGCCTCCTGATGCTGCCACCAAATGTAGTTTTCAACTAAATCTCTATTGTTCTATTTATCAGTAAGACTCAGTAGTTAGAGACTGGGGTGAAAACCCAATAGCTCAGAGAACTTGAGGAGCAACTAGCTGACCTTCCCTCTTCACTGGTGTCTCAGAAAGGGGGCATCCTTCTGCTCCACCAAACCAAAAAAGACTGCCATACTCAAAATCCCTCCCTACTACTTCCTGTGCATCTCTTTAGCCATCTTCCAGACTCCCTCTGACTTTTTATGATTACTTTCTGTCAACTAGTTGCTGGCTCCACCTCCTGATGGAGGTGAGTTTATTTAACACAAACGCAAGGTTGAGTTTATTTAACATAAACACAAACTCAGAGTTCAAAGTGTGATAGAATATCCAACAACAGGCATTGGTCTTGCCAACCTTATCCATCTTGGATGGGTGTTGACTAGTGCTTCCCCAAGAATACTATACTAATGTGACTCATGACTAAGCTTATTTGGGAAGCTCTGATTAAATAAAGGTCGAAGGATTGTTTCCCAATGAACCTCTAAGTGTGTCTTAATAGGTGAATGGGCATTATGGTAATTCCAAGGAACTACAGAATTTTCATTTCCTAAATTGTTTGACCATAAAACCTCTTAACAAAGGCCATTGTAGGGAATCAAATTCTGCCCTAGATAAGCCCTCAGAGAGATCTAAGAATCAGACAAAAGTTGGGGGTGATTTCACGTGTGAGACCATAATTAATCTAAATTATAAGTGCCGCCAGCTGAGACTTAGTAATAAAATGATTGATTGTGCTTAGGCACGTGCTTCTTCATCAAGCTCTAACTGAACCTGAGCTTGCTCTGTGTTAGCTTTCTTTTTTACTAGTTGTTGGTTAAATAATTTCAGTAGTGATAGTTTTTGTTTCAATGTGGTATCAAGGAGAGAAAAAATGTTAATTTTATTTAGAGGTAGTATTCCCAGAGTGACAGTTTCATTCATCCCTCCTTGCCTCCCTCTCTCCCTCCTATCTTCTCTCTCTCTCTCTCTCTCTCTCTCTCTCTCTCTTTCTCTTTCTCCTTTCTCTTCTCCTCCTCTAAAACAAAATAGTGACTCTTCTGAAATGGATCCATGGTTCTACACATATAAAAACATAGCACTGCCCCCCTTCAGCAGGCCCTGGGGTGGAAAGGGCTGCCTACTCACCTCGACCTAGAGCTGATTACTACCATCTTCCACTTTATTCCTCCACCCACAATTATCCTGGCACCTCTTAAGCCTCTTCATTGCTGGGGAATACCAGAGAACAATTTGGTTAAAGTAACTACCTGGGAACAATTCCCCCTCTTTTATGGGCGGAGAGTAAAAGTCCAGGGTGCTCGGCTGCATAACAATCTTCCTACAGAAGAAGATTTCGGCACGTGAGAGATTAGAACTCAGGCTGGCGGCAGTAGCAAAGCCATGCAGACACTCCTCTATCAGATCCTCCAGCAAACAAAGTGTGGCAACTCTGGATAGTCTTGGCAACTTCCTTGAGCTGTTGGAAAAACAATCCTAACTTGCCAGGCAAGGTGTTAATGCACTGGCCAGCTCAAGAAGCACGATCCCAGTTCAACACAGGCCCTTGTGATCTGCCCAGTGTCTCCCTTTGCTGACACTTATTGCTTTGGTGCCGGATCCCAGGGAGGGGGAGGGTATCAGCGACACCGAGGTTGGTCCTTGTCTTTTAGGTGCTCACCTGGGGCTTCTGTGGAAGCTGGCTTAGTTTTCCTCCCAGGCAGGGCACTAGGTCTTCTGCTTTCAATGTCAATAAAACTTCACTGGAGGGGCAGGGCTTGGCATCCAGTGGGTGGGCAAAGTGTCTCAAAGGGGAACTAACACAGTCCCCTTGTGTTTCCAGGGCAACTGTGCAGGTGCAGGAGACTGAGGCAGGAGGATGGTAACTACAGAGGCTGCCTGTGTCTGCAGAAGCCTTGGTTCGTTTCTAGCCCCCACCCTTAAATCTAAACATTTATTGCTGGAAACTATGTATTATCATCTGCAAAACAATCTCTCCATTGGGATAGATGTTTCCTTTTATAAATAAGGAAAGAAATGCTGAGTACCTTGTCCAAGGTCATTATGGGGTGAGAGGTTGAGGGAGGATTTGAACTCAGCTCTGATAGATTTTCTTCCAGACTGATTAGGTGGCATTTTATCCTTTCCAAGGTATTTTTAGTTCTGTTACATGCTCACTACAAATCAGCAAGGCAGGCAAGTGTTTGACAGATTAGAACAGACTTCCAGTGTTGAGTCATGGTCTAGGGTTACCCAGGCCGCCAACTGCTTCCGGTGCCCGTCTCTTCCGTCCCAGTAGGACTTCATTTTACAGTTGACAGAACTGGACACACAAAGGTAAATTTCCTTAGATAAAGGAGCCAACAAGAGATGAAGTGGGACCCAGCCAGGCAGATGGTCGCAGGTGAACTGGGGATATCAGGGGTGAGGGTTGTAGTCAGGTCCCTTGACTTCAGTCCTTCTGCCTCCGACCCATCCTTTGCTCATTCTCAGACCATCATCCCATTGCTACCAGTGGGATGGAATTCTGCAGACAATCCAGACAGCCCCTGGATGGTGAGCCTAGAGTCTAACCCCCTGCTGCTGTCACTCCATGTAAGTCATGTATGTGGCTAACATCTGGGAAGCGTGGCTGCACCATGTGTGTGATGTGGGTGTGAAGGTAGGAGACAGTGGAGCGCCTGGAAGTTAGAACAGCCTTTCCTCTGGGTAGCTGTCCTGCCATCAAGGGTCCTCTATCCCCGACCCCTGACCCAGATAGAACTAGATCTGAGTCTAGACTTTTAAGCTGAAGGTTGCCACCTGATATGGGCTTCAGTGACTGAATATAGGGGTCATGAAAAATTTGGCAATAAAAGGTTTCTGAAAATAATGCTGAAAAAAATTAAAAACAAACACTAAGTAAGTCTGAGTTGTTCCTGGCAGTGTTCCCCTGTGTTGTGTGGACTTCACTACAGTCTAACTTCTCTCCACCACGAGCGTGTTACACCATGCATGCCATCGCGTCATACAGCACCAAGGCATACACCATGCATGCCATTGCATCACACAGCACCAAGGCATACACCATGCATGCCATTGCGTCACACAGCACCAAGGCATACACCATGCATGCGACCATGTCACACAGCATCAAGGCATACACCATGCATGCCATCATGTCACACAGCCAAGGCATACACCATGCATGCCATCGTGTCACACAGCACCAAGGCACTTTGGTTCAGCTTTGAGACCCTGTGCATCTCAGTTTGGGTGTCCCTCTACTCACAGGGTCTGCTTTGGAGAGACTTAACTGTTGGATTACGGAAAACAAAGACTTCCCCACCGTTGCTACTCAGCATACACATGTGAAATGAGTTTATCTTTGGGTTGTATTGTGATAAAATGTTTGATTTAAAAAATTCATGTTTGAATTGCTGACTTAAGCTTCATAAAGTCTCTTTTGTCAACTTTTGAATTGTGATGAAGGCAGAAATGCCAACAATCTCTGAAATGGATATATATATGTATGCATATCTGCCATTTTGTGCTCTTATGCGAGGTGGCAGTCCCAGTATTGATGATTATAAAAGTTGAAATATATATATATATATATATACATATATCTGCCATTTTGTGTTCTTATGTGAGGTGGCAGTCCCAGCATTGATGATTATAAAAATTGAAATATATATATATATATACATACATATATCTGCCATTTTGTGTTCTTATGTGAGGTGGCAGTCCCAGCATTAATGATTATAAAAATTGAAATACCAGTCAATTCTGAAAATGTTGAAGATGTGCTCTGTTTAACTCTTCATAAGTATGTACATATACTCACTTGTATATATAAATAAGCTCATTCATCTCACTAGTATCAAATCTACTCTAATCTTTAACACACGGTAAAATTATATGTATACTAAGTAATTGTCTAAAAATCAGTTTCTTTATGATTTATTGCTAAAGGTTTGATGTGTATATCTATCTACTGTATGTATCTCTATATCCTGGGTAATGTAAAAATGTTTCCAGCCTGCAAGTAGAAAAAGTGCAAGACATTCCAGCCTAGATGAGGGTCTCCTAAACAGTCTGGGTCTGAAGTCTTTACAGGGGTGTTTGTTACACAGACAGACATCAAACTTCCTGTGCACATTCTCGCCCAAAGACTGTGTGATCTTGGACCGCAAGTCCTTAGTCAGCTGATCTTTTTGTGGTGTGCTCTCCCTGGTGTGCCAGGGGCTGGAAGGCAGAGTGGCAGTAGTCAAGTCCTTCCATGGGAGAGCTCAGAGCCTAGAGGGTGCTGGTATGTGAGCAGCTGGGGACGAGATCGGTTGGCAGAGGGGAAGATCCTGTTGCCTGGACCTTCATGGCTACTAAGATGTGTGCACATAGTCTTTTCCAAGAAGGAGTGAGGCCGAGTAGTCTCTGTATTCTGTCCTGTCCTGCTTCTCAATCCAGGAACCACCAGTTATTGGTCTAGGATGGTGTGCAGGGCTGCTCTGAGACCTTAGGATGCGGGGGCAGGGCTGCTCTGAGACCTTAGGATGGGGGGCAGGGCTGCTCTGAGACCTTAGGATGGGGGGCAGTGCTGCTCTGAGACCTTCTTCTCTCCCTAGCCTCACACTTTTTGCCTCCGAACCTTAGGCTTCCATTCCCCAGGGACTAGACACTGGCTCTATTTTCGTTCCCTTTTCATAACCGCCATCTTTCTCCTTAAACTCTGGGTCTGCTCAGATGGAAGCCTTTGACCACAGAGGGAGCGAGCAGACTGAATCTCGTGTTAATGCATTTCTTCCTGCTAGCCCCCTTCTAGGTGCTTTCGGAAACAGGATACAGGTGGCATGCCATGAGAAGACAATGTCTAGCAATGAGTAAAACAGCTTGGGCACCATGGGAGTGCCACAGGAACTGGCTCATAACAAATCATCCATTGAATTTAGGTCTGGCACCCTATTCCCTGGGAGAGGCTGACAGCGTTATGGAGGTCAAGGGCTCCTAATCCCTTGGGGTCTAGGGCCAGGCCACCCTGATGTAATGGGTTCTGCCGAACTCTCTAAAACTCTTAAGAAAATTACTTGTCAGGAGGGAGGAGGGAGCTGCCTTCTGTCAACTGAGGCAAGTTTGGGTGATTAAGCTAAGAAAGCAAAGCCATTTTGGCCTAGGGGATTAGCTTTGAGGTGTGCTGGGAACCAAGAAGTAACTTATTGCCTATGAGGCAAACCAAACCCGAAATGACTCCCAGGTAATTGCTTGCCTCTCCATCTGCCAAGCCAAGCAGCCTGGAATATAAAGGAGAGCATCTGCTGCCATCCCCATCCTCTCCACAGACCTTCGCCCTGCTAAGTGATTGCTAGCTCACCGCCACACTCTTCACCATGAGCAGACAAGCCTGCAAGAAGTCCTTCGGCTGTGGGAGCCAGGGCTTCTCCGGCCACTCGGCTGTGGTATCTGGCAGCAGCAGGAGGAGCTGTGTGGCACGCACTGGGGCAGCCAGTGGAGGAGCTTGTGGGTTCCAGAGCAGAGCAGGTAGCTTTGGCAGTCAGAGCCTCTACAGCCTGGGTGGCAGCAGAAGTATCTCTATTAGTGTGGTAGCTGGTGGCTCCCAGACTGGTGGCCTTGGTGGAGGGCGTGGCAGCTCTGGCAGTGGCTTTGGAGGTGGCTATGGAGGTAGCTTTGGTGGCAGCAGAGGGATAGGATGTGGCTTTGGAGGAACTTCTGGATTTGGAGGAGCTAGTGGCTTTGGTAGGCCTGGTGGCTTTGGCCCCAGTGGCTGCCCTGGGGGGATCCAGGAAGTGACCATCAACCACAGCCTCCTGCAGCCCCTCAATGTGGAGATTGACCCCCAGATTGGACAAGTGAAGGCCCAGGAGCACGAACAGATCAAGACCCTCAACAACAAGTTTGCCTCCTTCATTGACAAGGTGAGCCCAGAGCCCAGAGGCATAGGGTGGCGGGTGTTTGGGGTCCTAGAGGATGGTACATAAAGCTGCCAGCGGGATGCCTGGCTCTCGGGTTGGCTAACTTATGCTTAGCCAGCACACATTTCTTGTTCTTTGAGTCCTCATTCCAGCTGTGGAAGGAGGGAAGTACTCCTGGTTTTATTTTCCCTCTAGTGATGAGATGAGGATCAGCATGGTGAGGGATCAAGTGTGTTTTTAGTTCTGAAGAATTTGCCACAAGCCCAGAACAGTTTACCTTCTTTTGGGCAGACAATTGCTTGATACTAGCTAGCAGCTAACTAACTCTGTACACATATGGGGACTGCTCCTCATATCCTCAGCAGCACCATATCTGCCTAGTGATAATGTGCTTCTCTGCCAATGGTAAGCTGAACTGTCAATGATGGGGCAGAGCAGGGCATGCTGGGTCCAAGGCAGAGATGAGCCTTGGTCAGCTGCAAGATGAATTTCTGAGGATCCATTGGTTGTTTGTACTACCTTCACAGAGAAGAGAGAAGCTGATAGCTAAGTCTACATAAAAATCACTATAGCCGCTCTGGCCTCCTTCGGCTGTATTTTGAAGGGTCCAGAGAGATTGAGGGTCGTCATGGGTTTGGCTCTTCACTTTGCTATTCCGTATGCATCTCACTTATGGTGATTTAATGGTGTTCAGGTGGCTGTAGGAATTAAGGAACACAGGATATATGAGAACAGGTTTACAAATCACTCCACACACATCTGCCTTCCCCTTTCCACTCCACATCGTCTTCAAATTCTGAAACACAGAGGTCACTGTGGGTTGAGGAGTTGTGTCTGTTCCCCATCTTCCTTAACCTTTGGGGTGGACAGACCATGTGCCGACTGAGGGGCTCCTTCCTTTCCTCTCTTGATGCAGGTGTGCTTCTTGGAGCAGCAGAACAAGGTCCTGGAGACCAAGTGGGAGCTGCTCCGGCAGCAGACCACAGGCACTGGCTCAGGGCTCCAGAGCCTGGAACCTTTCTTTGAATCCTACATCAGCTGCTTGCGCAAGCAGTTGGATTCCCTTCTCGGGGAGAAGGGAAGCCTGGAGGGAGAACTGAGGAGCATGCAAGACCTGGTGGAAGACTTCAAAAAGAGGTCAGGGTCCCCGTGGAGGAGCTTCCTCACACGGGATTCAAACACTTTCAGTCAATACTCTCTGCTGGGTTTATGGAGTGAAGTCTGTCCAAGTTGAAGCTGGTGGAGTAGGAACTCATGCTTGTGGGGCTGATCCTTACACAGTTTCAGTTTCTGGCAGGTTCCCCTCCTACATCAGTCCAGATGAGCACAGGGGTTCTCTTGAGATTGGTAGTGTCATCTGTACACAGGAGTCACCTAGGAAGGTCATGAAAAGGGCATATCCCTGTGTTCCAGTTGCTGCTATTCTGAAACAGTGGGTGTGGGCAGTGCTGGGTCTGAGTGATCCCTAGGCCCGGTCCAGGGCTGGATTGTGCTAATTCATTCTAGTCTTTTCTATGTTTGGTCTTCTGTGTCTGGAACTTCACTCTGCCTCCTTCTTAAGGTTCCAAATTTGAGTTCACACCTGAGATCTGTGAGAAGTAAACAGGGCCTCCCAGGTGGGAGGGAGCTCCAGGCATCACTGAGAGTCAGGGCTCACACAGAGGGGTACACTTGCTCCTGGGAGCCCCTGCTCTTTCACCATTAACTCACTGAAGTTGTTCAAAGAGCTCAGGCACACAGGTGGACTCTTGATCCACTCCAGGCATACACACTTCAGCTTCACATTGAACTTGGAGAGGGTGAGGCAGCCCTTGAGCTCTGAGAAGTCTCCAGACAGTATGTGATTTTCAGGTCTTGGCAAAATGATTATGTACACTCTTGTTAAAAAATTCTGAAGAATTTCAAGACAATGGTAGCAGAGCTTTGCCAGCAGAGTGAGGAGACTGTGGCTCCGTGTGATTGCACAGGGCATGAACCTACAATGCATGTGTCTTGTCTCTGGGTGGAAAGTCCTGTGGGAGCACAGAGGTCCTTGCCTTTTCCACTTTCGTGTTTTATGTATATGGGTGTTTTGTCTGCAGGGACATCTGCACATCAGAAGAGGGCACTGGATTACATGACTCTACAGTTACAGATGGTTTGAGCCACCGTGTGGGTGTTGGGAATTGAACTCAGGACCTCAGGAAGAACAGCCAGTGTGCTTAACTGCTGAGGCATCTTTCCAGTTCTGAAATGTCTCAATCTGTGGTTCTTCCTGTCCAGGTATGAAGAGGAAGTCAACAGGCGCACTGCCACTGAGAATGAGTTTGTGGGGATGAAGAAGGTGAGTGAGTGGTGGAGTGGACCCAGAATCCCTGTGTCTCCCACAGAGAGCAGAGCACTCCTGTGGACAGGGCTCACTTCTTTCCATACATTCTTTGGAAACGTTTGAAGGGAGCTGTTCAGTTTAAACCCAACTGTAACTGACAAGCTAGTTAGTAATGTTACTACTAATGAACATCTCTTGCATAGCACTAATAATCAATATTAGTTTTAGCCCACACACGTACTGTACTTTGTTTCTGTTCCCTTTAAAAGGTAAAGTGAGAAGTTAGATCTAGAAGGGCTAGGGGATGGACAAGCGAGAGAGGAGGGCTCAGAGAGAGGCTTGGGTAGAAGGGGACAGAAGCCATTCTCTGGTCTCCCTTTCAGGATGTGGACGGTGCTTACATGAGCAAGGTGGAGCTGCAGGCTAAAGTGAACAGTCTGATGGACGAAATTGACTTTCTGAGGACCCTCTATGACATGGTGATTCTTCAGTTTGCTGCTTGGAGACTGGCCACCAGAAGCTTCACAAGCACAATTCTAGGGGGCAGGTCTAGAGGCAGCCCATCCTCAAAGCCAGCCACGAGGCTCCCAATTCAGCCCTGGTCCACCCTGGAAATGCCCACATTGTTCCTCTTGCCTTCAGGGTCAGGGCCCCTCTTCCCTGAGCTCCACAGTCCAGGATCACAGTCAGCTCCTAACACCCCTCTGCCCTGTGCTCCAAGGAGAAGCCGCCCTTGGGTTCTCGGGCTGATGTTTCGGGTTGATAAATCTTTGCAACTTGCCTTATTTTAGCTTTGTTGCCGGCATTTTGTAGGCTCCAGACAGACCTGAAATAAAAGCTTTATTTTTTCTACTATCCATTATTTAGCATTCTTGGGCATCTCTGCTAGTAGGCAAGTCCTAGTACCAACTGGGACCTGTGACCATCCATGTTCGCCATAGGAGCTGTCCCAGATGCAGAGCCATGTCAGTGACACATCTGTGGTCCTGTCCATGGACAACAACCGCTTCCTGGACCTGGACAGCATCATCTCTGAGGTCAAGGCACAGTATGAGGACATTGCCCAGAGGAGTAAGGCTGAGGCTGAGGCCCTGTACCAGACCAAGGTGGGACCCTTCCCTTCATCCCTAAGGTCATTAATTTCTGATCAGTCTCATGAAAAATTTGTTGACACTTTGCAAAGCCCTGCTGATCCATCTCCTCTGTCAGCTTGGGGAATTGCAGACCACAGCCGGCAGGCACGGGGATGACCTGAGGAGCACCAAGAGCGAGATCATGGATCTCAACAGGATGATCCAGAGACTCCAGGCAGAGATTGAGAACGTCAAGAAGCAGGTGTGGCAGCAGCGGAGCTCTTTTGCCCAGTTTTCTTCATTCTTTAGTAAAGTCACAGCCTAGGGAGCCTATGCTGTCCAGCTATTTCCCCTGGAGGCTGAGCTCCTTGGAATCCCAGAACCCAGCAGGAGGGAGGGTTGTAATTCTGATCGGCATAGCTAATCTGACCACTGCAGTGCTGGCCTTAAAGTAGTCTGATGGCCTGAGGCCGGAAGACTGACTGATCCAGCTTTTGTTGTTGTTTTTTAAGTCACACTTTATACAACCCCAATGGCTACTTTGTATCACTGGAATGAAGTGGTCAGAGAAGGGAATTCTTTTTTAGCAGTCTTGCAAAAGAGATCGAAGGCTAACCAGATTGCTGTTACCTGTGCCAGCTCAGGGAAGCAGATGTGTTTCTTTTCATGAGTCTCGAGTTGATTTCAGTGGGCCCAGGATGAATTAGTCAAACTGCAACATTATCCTGACTTGTGAGCACGTGCCACTGGGAAAGGGAAGGAGGAGTGATGATGGGTGACGAGATCCCGTCCTAAGGACAGTCAGGTGTTTGTTTAGTCCTATGCTAATTTCATTTTTAATTCTCTCTTTCCCAGAACACCAACCTGCAGACATCCATTGCAGAAGCTGAACAGCACGGTGAGGTGGCCCGCAAGGATGCTGATACCAAATTCCAAGACTTGCAGGCTGCCCTGCAGAAGGCCAAGGATGACCTGGCTCGGCTGCTGCGTAACTACCAGGAGCTGATGAACGTCAAGCTGGCCCTGGATGTGGAGATCGCCACCTACCGCAAGCTGCTGGAGGGCGAGGAGAGCCGGTGAGGGGTCAGCATTCTCCAAGCAGGTCCCCCCCCCGCCAGGGTTTCTTTGTAGTTTTGGAGCCTATCCTGAAACTAGCCGTTGTAGACCAGGCTGGCCTCGAACTCACAGAGATCTGCCTGCCTTGGCCTCCCAAGTGTTAGGATTAAAAGCAAAAGCGTGAGCTACCACCACCCGGCACCAAGCAGGGTTTAGTCAAGAAAGGGGGAAAATGCTAATAAAAGGGGAGGACAGAAACCAGGGAGTCTCCTGAGCAGCAGAGGAAGTGCTTGAGCCACTGCTTTTCATTGTCATTAACTCACTATCTGATATCTAATATCGTGGGCACATGTAATTCTATTCAACAATGTGGTAGGAAAAGCACTTTGAAGCTGTGACAAAAGTCACAGACCAGGGCCGTCCCCTGGAACTTTCCCAGATGGAAATAGTCTAGGCCAGGCTGTCTGGTGCAATAATCGTTAGCCTCCCTTGACTCCTTTGTCCCTTCCTCCCTTATACTGTCCTTCCTTCTCTCCCTCTCCCCACCCCCACTGTTCTTTTTTTTTCTATTGAGATGGGGGTCTCACTATGTAGCCCCAGCTGACCTTGAACTTATGATTCTTTTGCCCTAGGGTCCTGAGTGCTGTGTTTACTGGCTATGCTTCAATGCCTGGCTTCTTCCAGCATTTGAAATGTAGTGTAACTGTGGAGCTGAGTTTTACATTTAATTGAAATTAATTTACATAGCTTCATCTGGCTAGTGACTACCATGTTGGAAATTCAGTGCCAACAATCCTGCGATCCCCATTGCTGAAGCTGAGTCTATATGGCAAAGTGCCCGATGCATACAATATCCCTGAAAAATAACATCATACAGTGGCAGGTGAAGGGCTTAGAAAGTGGACACCACGTGTAAAGACAGTGTCAAGAACTGAGGGGGCATTCTGTTGACTCCTTTCTCATGCATCTTCATTCAGAGCCTTTGCTCTCAGTCAGTCCCCAGCCTGATGGAGGTAGGAGAGCCCAAGATAGGAATTCTGATGAGTTTCCATGGGAAACAGTGGAGAGGAATCAGGTGTCATGAGAGTCATATGATGAGAAGGGAGTGGCCAGGGCCAGCAGGCACTCTATGGTCAGTGCCACACAAACGTTCTGTGTCTGCTCAGTGCTCCACGAACAAGCAACAGGCCCACAGATGGGCATTGTGAGCGGGACAATTTCAAATGCCCCCAGTGCACACCGGGGGTCAGTATCTCATCTCATGATTTATCCACCATCAACTGCTGCCCCAAGCCCCATGCCACCCTGAGCCTCACTGGGGAAGGCTTCCTGGAGGAGGAAACTTGGGTAAATAAAGGCAGGGCTGGAGAAGAGGGGAAGGGTATGCACAGACAGAGAAGTTCGTCTTAGCAGGAGGGGAGAGGTCAGAGTGGCCAATCAAACAAGGGGTGGCAGTTTGCCTGGAATAGCTCTTTAGGGTGGGAAGACAGGGAGACAGAGTGTGGTTGGCAGAGGTCCTGCAAGTCATAACTGGAATCATCCCCCTTCTGTGGGGGAGATGGAGATGGGAACAGCCTGGACTAGCCTTTCCCTTCCCAGGGCTTGGCCCCTGGGTGGGCAGATGTGAAGATGTGCTGTGTGAGGTTATGGACCCAGTTCTTTAGCTGTTGACTCACTGAAGAAGTGACTCTCATTGCCTCTGTCTTTCAGGATGTCTGGAGAATGTCAGAGTGCCGTGAGCATTTGTAAGTAACACATTCAAGAACCTACCATGGGGCTAATGATGGTTCAAGGGGACGATCTCCTGCTATGCAAGCATGAGGACCTGGGTTTGAATTCACTTAAAACTTAGGCATAGCTGTGCATGTCTGTACTTGTATTGGGATTGAGAGGGTGGATCCTGGGAAGTGGCTGGCCACCTCTCCTTGCTAAAATGATAAGCTTCAGGCTCATTGAGAGATTCCATCTCAAGGGAATAAGTTGGAGATAGACATCCTTCTTTGGTCTCTGTAGGTGGGTACATAGGCACCTGCATTTGTCCCAATGCATTCAAGGCATCCCTGTGACATGAGGCATCTCTCGGCTGTAACCGTGTGTTGTACCCTTCATGTGAGCTGTGATCCAGCTCTCCAGCCCTTCTGCTTGTGGGGTGTGCCCTAGGCTGGAGAAACAGAAATGGTGGGAATGCTTCTGGCTCCTGTGCTGGGCTAAGGCTCTAGAGGGCCAGGTTCACCAGTTATTCACAAGCCAAGGCCTCAGGGACAATGAACATATTTTCTAAATTCCAGACAGAGCAGGGCAGATCTAAGACAGACTCAGCTTCCAGCTCCCCAGGCTTTTCTCCTAAACTGTCTATTCCTCTGTAGCGGTGGTCAGCAATGTTACCAGCACAAGCAGCAGCTCTGGAGGCTTCAGAGGGGTCAACAGCAGCAGCAGTGGCTCCAGAGGTGGCAGCAGCAGCGGTGGCTTCAGAGGGGCTGGTAGCAGCAGCTATGGAGGACACAGCAGTGGCAGCAGTACTGGCAGCAGCAGAGGCGGCAGGGAGGGCACTGGGAGCAGGCTTGGCAGTGAAGGCAGCATCTCTGTAAGCCATCGAGGAATGGGCTTTAACTCTGGTGGCACCCAGGCCTCTGCTGGCGGCAGCTACAAGTCTGCCAGAGGAGGCGGCAGCAGTGTCCACTTTTCCCAGACCACCAGCTCCAGCCAGCAGTGCTCCAAGTGATCCTCAGAAGCAAAACATTCCCACTACCTGCTCTCCCCTGCCTCAGCCTGCAGCTGCGCCCTTCCCCCATCTACTTGGCACCAATAGGTGCACAGTACAACCCTGCTTTCACTAAAGTTCCTTGGAGAAGGGGCTCAACTCCTGGCTCCCACATCTTTGAGTCTTCTCCTAGGCCCGGGTAACCCAGCTACCATTCTGACCTGGAGAAGACCCTGTGATGGGCCCAAAATTTGGACAGTAACACCTGAACCTATGCCTTCTTGAGCCTTCTAGTCTAGCTTGGTCCATTTTGGCTGTCTACCACTCACAGATCAAGCTTTCCAAACTGTTGGATTTCATGAAACCCTTTGTATACCGGACATATCTATTCCCTTGATCTCCTGAGCTTCAGGTCTTTGCTTCCCTTTCTCAATAAATTGCACTGTGCTTCAGAAACTGGTGTTTGCCTTTTATTCAAGGATTCATAGAACAGACTAGATCCAAAAGTAGAGCAAAATTAGGTCTTTTAGAAGACTAGTAGCAGTATAAAGGATACTGGGTTGATATGGCTTCATCCTTACTCCTCTGCTTGAGTTCTTGTGACAGGCCTACCCAGAAGCACTCACTGTACTAAAGAGGGGACTCACCCCACCCTTGAGAAGCTCATTTCATCATTCCCAGCCTCTAAGCAGGCACCATGCTCCAGCTTGTACCCTCCTGGCTTGCACGCTCCTGGCTTGCACTCTCCTGGCTTCCTTTCTTTTAGCTTGCACACTCCTGGCTTGCACACTCTGGTTTGCATACTCCTGGTTTACATGATTCTGGCTTGCATGCTCCTGGTTTACACTCTCCTAGCTTGCAAGCTCCTACCTTGCACACTTCTGGCTTGCACGCTCCTGGTTTGTATGCTCCTGGCTTACACTCCCCTGGTTTGCACACTCCTGGCTTGCACACTCCCAGTTTGCATGCTCCTGGCTTGCATGCTCCTAGCTTGGACTCTCTTGGCTTGCACACTCCCAGCTTACACTCTCCTGGCTTGCACACTCCTGGCTTGCATGCGTAGGGAGATTTGGGTGTCATCACCAATTCTGTGGTGTTTTTTTTTGTGATGCAGCTGCTTCTGAGTCACCCATGTTTCTGTAAGGAACCCTGATATGCTCACTGACTCTAGAAACTAGAGTTGAGTAGCATAATTTCTTTACACTGTTATTAGTCCCCTATCTGAGATGAATAGATACTGGTTTATGTGTCTCCAGGAAAAGTCATAGAACAACATACATGCACACATGCATAGCACATAGAAATATGAATGTGTACATACATATAGATTTCACTGAATAGGGGCTTATAATATATACTGCTTTCTACCCTGATAGTCACCTAGTCTATTGTGCCATTACTACTGTCCATTGAGACAGTCAACAACTACAGCAAACTTACTACATCCTCGACACTGTGCCAGGACCAAAGAAGAAGGTGGCCCCAGTAGTTTTGTTAGACCCTTGCTGTCCTGAACAGTAAGATCTGGGGAGGAAGGAAGCTATCTCCAATCCACTGTTGAATCCCTGTGTCCCAAGCCTCTGAGGCCAGGCTGCATCCTCACTGCTTGAGGCAGGGTTGGGTACAGTGATAATAATGGTGATAGCTTCTTTATGTTTGTTCTCTAGCGGCTCAGGGTCCTATAGAATTCCATAACTTTAGGTTTCCTTCAGCATGCCGGGTGGGGGTGGGGGCTGGAGAGAGGGCTCCATTGAGGGAAGCGCTGATGTTCTGTCCATGGTGCTGAAACGGATCCTGCGCAAGCTCACTTGCTAGCATGCTCTGCGCTTGCTCTCTCTCTCTCTCTCTCTCTCT
>LOJH01006518.1:17155-30185 GCA_001685095.1 Ellobius talpinus
TGTGTGTGTGTGTGTGTGTGTGTGTGTGTGTGTGTGTGCGCGCGCGCGCGCTGTCTTTCAGGAGTCATGTCTGATACTCCCAGAGCTTCTTGCTTCTTCCATCTCAACTCCAATCCCCGCTACTTTTGTTGTTGTTGCATCTGGGCTTGGAGATTTCTTGTCTAAAAAGTAAATGAACTTTTGATTCAAATCACAACTCTAAAAATAGGCCTAGAATACATACCACTTTGTTTTCTATAAAAGCAAGACATAAATCATGTGTCCTTTGAAGTTGTTAAGGGGAAGGCTTGCATATCTTTGTGTTTTTCCCTCTGCCTTGATTCCTGGAGAGTGTCTGTACCTGCTGATTGCAATATGTACTTCCTCTTCTCATGTGGATTATTATTTCTAATTTAATTCTTTAAATGGGGTGAGAGGGATGTGAAAAACCTAGAAAACTGATCTTCTCTTTAAGGATATATTAGTGATGAGCGATATTACAAACCTCAAGCTCCCAGAGATAGTAAACAAGCAAATTAAAACCTTTACAAATTATATCTATCTATTTACATGTATGAGTGCATGGGGGTGCCACAGGGTGCAAGTGGAAGTCAGAGACCAGCTTGCAGGAATAGGTTCTTTCCTTCCACTATGTAGGTTCTAGGAATTGAACTCAGGTTATCTGACTTGGTGCAAGCATCTTTACCCTCTGAGCCATATTGCAGTCCTGAGTAGTGATTTTAAAATGTCAACAATATCATTCATTAATCTGATGATGAAATTATGTCTTTCTTAAAGGATGTTTCAAATACTAAATTAAATAATAAGCATAAAAATCACCTTATAAAATGAGAGATGACCTGGGTATGGTGGCACACACCTTTATTCCCAGCACTCAGGAGGCAGAGGCAGGCAGATCTCTGTGAGTTCAAGACTATCCTGGTCTACAGAGTGAGTTCCAGGATAGAAGGGGCTAAGTAATGAGACCCTGTCTCAACCTCCCCTCAAACAGATCTTAAAACGCACACACTGGTAGGGCTTGGTACAGCTTGTCCTTGAACTCAGTGCAAGATTTGAACACCATTATTTCCAGGGTTACTGTTATGAATTAATTTCTGAAGAATTAGCTAGAAATAACTTCAGAAACCATCAAGAGGAACCTTATTTTAGACACTTATATTTCCTCTAAAACACTCTCCACAGTGGCAGTCATTCTCTTACAGTGGGGCATTCTAATTCCCATACAGTCCTATAAGTTTCATTCGTGAGTCTAAGTTCTCCTTCAGAGGTCCTAGGAAGGCACAACCTGAGCCCCTTGTGTGTAGTCTCTAAATGTGAACGTGGTTTTCCCTTCGCTAAGTTTTGTTTTTCAAGGCACCACTTCTATTTCTCTTGGGGTGCCCTTGACTTCTTCAGTTTTTCCCCACAAAATCTTCTGGCTAGCCCAGGAAAGGGGTGAGCATAGGCCTTCTCTTTGAGCATCCCTAGCCTGGCCTGGGCCTTTGGCAACCCCTCCCTGCGGTGACTCACTCTGAGCTGGCACCACTTTCCACGTCATTGCAATATTATACCTCTCGTGCTGAGCTGCACGGATGTTTTGTATGCATGCATGTGGAGGATTTTTGATTAATCTCTGCTAAGTCTTTCTTTGTGCTAGTTCAAGCTCCAAAGCACCAAACTGTTTTAAGATTTTGCTCCAACCATACATCTAACTTGGTACTTGTATTAGGCTCTAGTCAGTATACATTCCTCTTCCTGCCAAACCCACCCAGGCCTGATCAGCCTCCATCTCGTGCTTTCCCACATCTCATCAAAGTTGACTCTTCCATTTCTCCTCATCAACAGCGAGGGTGTTAGGCTCAGAAGCAATGTCAGGCTCACTGCTGTCCTCAGACGCCCAGCTGCCCAACTGCGGAGAACAGAGGGCCTGTGGAGAGTGTGAATCCAGACATGGAAGGATAGCTTCTCACACCCCACTGCTCACTGTTGGGCTGCTTTCCAGAGACCCCAAGGTCCCCCCTCCCCCACCACAAACCAAGGCCAGTAGAAATCTCCCTAAAGTCACTTCCCAGAGGGGTATTCTTATCTCTTGTGGCTACTACACAAAGGATCACAGTTCCTCTGCTCCTAGCCCTGCCTTCAGCTCTGTCTGTAACAGTTTTCCTCATTCCCTTCCTCTGAAAGTCAAATCAGCTAATCCCTAATCAGCTGCCCACATGCTTTACAGGTCTTCCTCTGCCTGTTTCTGTTTGTCTCTGTGTTTCTTTTAGTTCTACCTTATAGGGGTGATGGTAGAGGGAGCAGGGCAAGTAAAGGAGAGAGAAGAAATGTTCATCCCAGGCAGACAGAAGTGAGGGAGCATAGGAACTCTGGACACCCAGGAATGTGGAGTCCAGTGGGATAGCTCTGGTTTCTCATCTGACCTCTTCACTTGGGTGCCACCTTCCTGGGCCTGGGGTGTTCCAACTGCTGTATTGCAGCCTTGCAGTGACCTCCAGCTCCTCTCAACTCAGACCTGTGGAGTCTGACCAGCTGGACCAATATTTGCACCTTCGCAGGAAAAGAGGGTCCCACAGACTTGGCCTCTTGCTTTCGTTTGGTCCTTGTCACCTTTTGCTCCTCTGCTCTGGCTCAGGCATCAGAAATGTTATCTGAAGATTCACGGACTGTGCCTTTGTCCTCCCTTCCACATGTTCCCCAGGATCCCAGGAACCCAACCAAAATTATCTGCTGGACCTGGAGACAGGCTCACAGCCCTGCCAAATTTAGATTTGGTGCAGATGATTCCAGGATTCACCCCCTGTGATTTTCTTCTCTGAGGACTACTGAGAAGATGTAAGTAATAAAGACTCAAATATTTGTTAACTGGCTTCTGCCATAGGATCCTGTTCCATCCACCACCCCAAAGCCACACTGACTCAAGGATTTACCCTGTCCAGGAGTGACCTACCTTTGGTCCATTGGCTTAATGCTTAGAAGATGCCAATCTCACTGTATCTTTTTTTAATCATTGTTTTCTCTGCTCTCTTGCTTGGTCTGCCATCCCAGTTAACTTTCTGTTGCTGTAACACAACACTGACCAAAACAACTTGTGGAGGAAAGGGTTTATTTGACTTAACATTTCTATGTCACAGTCCTTTTATTGAGGGGAACCAAGGCAAGAATCTGGAGGCAGGGAACTGAAGCAGAGACCAGGTAGGAATGCTGCTTATTGGCTTGCTCTTCACTTCTCGCTCAGCTTGGTATTTTGGACAACCCAGGACTATCTTCCCAAGGTGACACCACCCACAGTGGTCTGGGCTTTCCCACATCACTTTTTAACCAAGAAAATGCCTCTCAGACAAGCCTGCAGGGCAGTCTGATGGAGATGATGCCTCAACTGAAGTTCTGTCTTTCCAGATGACTCTAGTTTGTGGTAAGTTCACATGGCCAATACTCCTTCAACAACATTGTGGTTGTCTCTGAAGGTTATTTTGGTCTTTAAGAATTACATGTAAGATACATTATTTAGTCTTTGATGCCTTTGGTTCATCATAATCTTTCTGAGATCCATCAGTATTGTGAATATATTTTTCTTGCAGTGCTGGAGATCAAACCCAGAGCCTCATTCATGCTTGGTAAGCATTTTCTGCAAAGACATATACTCAGTGTCATAAAGAAAGTATTTTGCAACAGGAATATTTTATAGTGTGATTCTTTTTCCCAGCCTGTGGTTTGCACCTCCTGTCTTCTTCTCCCCTTCTCTCCCTTCCCCTCCCCTCCTCTCCCTCTCCTGTCCTCTCCTGTCCTCTCCTGTCCTGTCCTCTCCTCTCCTCACAACACACTCCCCAAATGAGCTATTTCACCAATTCTCCCTAGAAGGAAGTAAATGCCCAGAGAGTAAACACGTCTTTGCATGTCTATCTACTCTGAACAGGATCAGGATACTGGAGAATTCTCTGGAGAATTCCTTGTGCCTGGTTCTTCATCTCTACCTCAATTTCCATTTCTCTAGGTCGAGTGTGGAGCCAGTTGGCCGCTGAGATGGAATCTACCTGCTGACTGCATCATCTGTCTTCAAACTTAATTTCCTCTTCCTGCTTTTCTCAGCTTCACACAGGCTTGCAGAGGGAAATATTTTGACTGGGAGCCATATAAGGCTGTGTGCTTCGTAGATGGCATGTTGCCCATTTGTCAGACTAGATAAGTGAAGGGGCTTTAAAAGCTGAGGATGCCCCGTGAATGTCAAGATACTTCCCATTATAGGAAGATGTCTGTAAGTGTACTTATTACTCAGGGTTCTCTATAGTAATAGAATTTATAGAATGAATATCACTCTATATAGAAAGGGGGTTTATTAGAATGACTTATAGGCTGTGGTCTAACTAATACAACAATGGTCGCCTATGAATGGAAGGTCTAAGAATCCAGTTCAGTCCACAAGGCTATTTGGTCTTCAGTAAATGCAGGAATCTCAAAGAAGCAGGTTCTAATGTCAGTGAAGGAATTCTTGCTAGCAAGAGGGAGAGCAAGCAGGCAGAGAGCAAGCTTCCTTCTTCCATGTGCTTTATATAGGCTGGCAGCAGGAGGGGTGGTCTGGATCAAAATCGGGATCGGAAGTGGGCTTTCCCACGTCACATGACAAAGACAAAGACTTCCCTCTCAGGTGTGCCCAGCCACTTGGGTTTCAGTTGATTCCAGATGTGGTCAAGCTGACAACCCAGAACAGGCACGTGCTGGTGACACTCCAGGACTCCCCTGTGTTCGCAGCAGGGCCGAGGGGATCTGGCCTGCCCTGCCCTGCGCTTTGCACATGCTCCTTCCTGGACCTCTGCCCACAGGGCCCTCTTTCACCTCTTTCGGAGACAGGCAGATAGTGCAGGACTACCCTTCATGTTCCCCTTTTGAAGGCACTGGGCCACACAAGGAACCCAGGGCACTGTTTAGATTTTCAAGTGACGATCATTCGCACATCTGCAGAAAACAGGCTTCTGTGCTGTGTTGCATGCTCCCCGCCCCCCAGGTCCGCCCTCCATTCTGCTTCCCCAGACCTGACTCCCTCAGCATCAGGGGTGCCACACTAGAAGTGACCCAAGGCCTCTTTGAAGCTGGAGTCCCCAAATTGTTTGTAAGCAGCAGAGCCCTCTCTTTAGGAGATGGGCTCCATGGGGTAGGGCTGGGGGGCAGAGGCCTCAAAAGGGACTGCACACTGACATTCCATTTCCCTGCCTCCCATCTCATCTGAGCCCTAAGGCTCTAGCAGGTCTAGAGTGAACCCCTTGCTCAAGCTCTTAGTGACGTCTCTTGGTGGCCATGCCTTCATTCTTAGATCAGGAGGAAGGATGGGGAAAGATTCAGGGCCCTGGTTGACGGGGAAGACACTGAGGTTTAGAAGGGGGTAAAGAGCATAGAACACTGATGAAGAACAATGGATGTGGGAGCACTGCCTGGCCTCTATGGCTACCTAGTGTGGCTGCTGGGATTAGAGGTGTGCCCCACCACTGCCTGGACTCTATGGCTAACTAGTGTGGCTGTGTTGGGATTAAAGGTGTGCACCATCACTTCCCAGCCTCTATGGCTAACTAGTGTGGCTGCATTGGGATTAAAGGTGTGCACCATCACTGCCTGGTATGTATGGCTGGCTAGTGTGGCTGCTTTGCATTCTGAACTTCAGGCAAGCTTTACTTATATAAATGAAATACCGCTACAGTCCTCCTTCTGGAGAACACTAGGCTTTGCCTTTGGGACTGGAGTCATCAAAGTCAGTCTTTGCTGCTGAAGGGAAACGGAGGCAAATGTTGGAGGTGATCGATGTGGCATACTGCATAACAGTTCAAAGAGAAATTTTCTCACATGTGACCTTATTGATAACCCTAGAGGTAACATATCATTATTAATTTTATTGATGAGAAGTCTGGGTAGTAGTAATATGAGCTGAGAGTTGGGCTTGGGATGCAGGATGCATTGTCCTTATCAGAGTTTGAGAAAGGGTGCCTGTGACCTCTGTGACCTCTGTGGCCTCTGGGGCCTGGCCAGGAGTCTGTCTAGCTGCCTGGATTTGTCTCTTTGATTTCCTCCCACAAGTTCTCTTCCCATGAATGTGAGTCCTGCAGAACGCTGAGCTATGACTTTTACTTCTCAGCTGTGCTCATTCCCACCGACCCTAGAGGGCCTCTTCTCGTGACTCTCTGCCCACCACAAATCCAAGGCCCAACTGATTGTTAAGTGCCCCCCACGCTTTCATGTTTAGCTTTGAATGTGGGGTAGACACTTTTTGATAGTTGGAGGCATCCATATAGCAGTGGTGAAATAATAGGATGCTTGGGGGAAGATTTGGCAGAAGGGCAGGAGCTACATTCATGGAGGAAATTGTTCTTGGGGAAAGGTTAGCCAAGAGTCATTGCTCTGTGTCTTAGTCAATGTTATGTTGCTGTGAAGAGACACTGACCATGGCAGCTCTTATAAAGGAAAACATCTAACTAGGCTTGTTTACATTCAGAGGTTTGGTCCACTACCAACATGATGGGAAGCATGGACACTCAGGGAGACGTTGTCCTGGAAAGACAGCTCAGAGTTCTGCATCCCGATCTGCAGGCAACAGGAAGAGAGAGACACTGGGCATGGTTTGAGCTTTTGAAACCCCTAAAGCCCACCCCCAGTGACAACTTCCTTTACCAAGGCCACACTTCCTACTCCCTCTCATGTAGTGCTCTTCTCTAATGACCAGGCATTCAAATCTCAGCCTGTAGGGCCATTCCCTCTCAAACCTCCACACTCTGCTTTTCCGTTTTCCACTTTCGTGGAATGTGAGGGGCTGTGGGGGCTGTGGGCACTGTTTTGGAGTCGACATCTACTAGAGGATGCTGGAGATTCTGCTCTCTGATGATTGGTGAATGAGCAGCCATAGAGACGGGTTCTGAGGCTGAACATCGAGAAATCACTGTGTTCTTACCGACTTGTGTGACTTGGCTATCGCAGGCTTCGGTTACTTTTCTGTAAACTAGAACTCGATCCACCTACCTTGCACCCACGCTGCTCTGCACTTCCATGCCCCTGCCAGGGCGGCCACTTCATTCATGCAGTAGCATGCAGGAGTCATGCTTTGCTTCAGCATTGACGTGGCTGTGCTATCTCTAGGCGGTAGAATTTTTTTTTGCTTCATTATAATCTTCTGGATATGTGGATGTATCTTTTGAATATATGGTCCATGACTGGCTGAAACATCATTATGTGGCACATGACTGGTTCTGGACAGAACACAGGTTCAGTGCAGGGCTGGTAAGGCTCATGGCAAACAAGGGACAAACAGGTAGAACAACAGAAGACCGACATGAAGTAGCACACTTTTGAGTACCTTCTTTGTAAAGTCTCTTCCTCACCAGTGGAAAGATGGACGAAGGAAGTTAGATAAACAGAAATAGAGGCCACACCTTGGTAGAGCACAGAAACTCTACACTGAGTCAACATACAACTATGAGACAGCCCAGTGCTCCCAGGCTAAAACCATGGGAGACCGTGTCTCCAACAGGGGGTGCTATTAAGTCTGGAGGGGAAAGGCTTGCCTGGGACAGCCTATTACACTGGGATAGCCTGTTACAGTGAGAGAGGAATGTGGGGACTGTTCCACTGCTGCCTGCCCTCAGAGGCACGATGGCCCCACCTGTGCGAGGGCTCCTTTTCTCCAGGCTCTTGCCAACACTCCTATCTTATCTGTCGATGGTTGCCATCCTCACAGGGGTGAGGCTTATCTCATTGTGACTGTCATTTACATTATATTTCTCTCATGGTTGGTGGTGTTGGCTCCTTGCCCACTGGTGGTGGGAATGTAAGGCAGCCCAGATTAGCCTCATGGAAAACAGGATGGAAGTTCAGAAAAAATTAAAAATAGAACTACCATATGGTTCAGCAATTCACTTCTGGTCATATTTAAAAAGGAGGTGGAATTGAGCTTTTGAAGACGTGAGTGTGCCTCATTGTCCATAGACAAATGGATGGTTGAAAACTTACTGGGGCCAGAGAGGTGACTTAGAGGTTAAGAGCTCTTGTTCTTCCAGAGACCCCAACTTCTGTTCCCAGCACCCGTGTTGGGCGGCCTGTAAATCCAATCCAGAGGCTTAAGAAGATTTGAGCTGGTTACAGTGAGACATACCTGTGATCCCAGCTCTTGGGAATTGAAGGAGGCAGGATCAGAAGATTGAGGTCATCTTCAGCTTTACAGAAGTTTTGAAGCTTGCCTGGACTACATGACATCTTGTCTCAAAACACTAAGAAGCAACAAAATCAAACAAAAACAAACCAGGGAATGTGGCACATACAATATGCGATAGAATGTTAATGAGCTGCACAGGAGAAAGAAACCCCATCAGCTACGACAACATGGAGAGGCTCCCTGGGGGAACTATGCTAAGTGACAGACACATACATAATCTCATGTATGTGAAAAATGGAAAAATCATATTCATAGAAACAAGAGGGTGGTTTCTGGGAGCTGTGAGTGGGAGACACGGGAAGAGGGTGGTATAAGGGCCCTGTGAGTGGAGACTCGGGGAGAGGGTGGTGTAAGGGCTCTGTGTGTGGAGACTCGGGGAGAGGGTGGTGTAAGGGCTCTGTGTGTGGAGACTCGGGGAGAGGGTGGTGTAAGGGCTCCTAACTTAAGTGGTGAATGCAGCTTGGGGCTGGGACCCTTAGTGAAATGACAGAGTCTTTTTTCTTGCTCAGAATATTGTCTCTGTCCCCCTACCGAGAGGCAGGGTCACATTATTTACCCCAGGCTGACCTGGAACTTGTAATCCTCCTGTGTTGTTCCTTACTGCCAGGAGTACAGCCTTGCACAAGCAGCCCTCACTCATTTCAGAAACTAGGGAATTAGAGTAAAGTATATCGAAGTCTTTTACATGGTTTACAGTATAAAGGAGCTTATATTTTTGGAAATGATGCTGCCGTAATTTGCTGTGAGAAGTCGGATGGAAAACCCAGTGTAGTTGACAGAGGGTTGCTTTGTCTAGTAACTGTTAAGTGACAATCATGCCTGGCTATGTCCTAAGAGCATCTCACGAATTAACTGCTCCAGCTTTCCCAATCCCATGAGGTAGGCAGTGCCTGGGCATCACAAAGGAGGAAACTGAAGTGTGGAGAGGTTAGTGAATGTAATTCCTATGAGGTAGAGTCAAGACTCAGACTCCAGAAGTCAAGTTCTAAAAGCTAATCCCACGAAGCAGAAGGAACACAGCAGGATCTCTTCCTTTGGAGTCAGTCTGCCCAAGTGAAATCTGGGGTTGGGGGCTACAGGCACTATGGCTGGCTGCTTGCTCACCTCAAATCATCAGTAAAATGTGGTTGCATGGCTTGGGATGTGGCTCAGTTAGTAGGGCACCTTCTTAGCATACCTGAAGTCCCCAGCTCCTTCTCTAGCACCTCATCTGCCAGGCACAGTGATGCAAACCTGTAATCACAGCACTTGGGAGGTGGAGGCAGTGTCTCCGAAACTCAAGGTCATCCTTAGTTACACAGAGAGTATGAGGCCAGCCTGGGTTACAAGAAACTTTGTCCTCTGCAAAAAAAAGGGGGGCGACGCTGGAGATGGCTTAGTGGGTAAAATGCGTGTGCAAGCATGAGGACCCTTATTCAGATCCCCAGCATCCCCAGAAAAATCAGAGGGCGGTGAGGTGAGTCTGTAGCCCTGGTGATGTGTGTGGAGACTGCAGCTCTAGTGTATGAGGTACTGAGACAGGCGGATCCAAGGAGAATCTGGCTGGACAATCCAGCAGAAGCAGCAAGCTCCAGGTTCAGGGAGAGACTCTGTCTCAGAATATAAGATGAAATGACAGAGGGAGACACTGACACCAACCTCTGGCCTCTACATGTGCATGAACTCTTGCCCCATGCAGCTTCTTCATTGTAAGAGCCCAACAAAGGATCACATTTTCATAACCATTGTTCCAGGAACCTGCTTATTCTTTAAATGGAGAAAAGAATAATAGTTAATTCCTTGTGTTTGTATTGCTATCATCTCTTTAACATGGAAAGGAGACATATGAGCCTGGAATTTACTGAATATTTCCTATCTCCTGCCCCAGAGATTTGGGATTCTGGTCCCTACCTCACTACCAACTATCCCTACAATCTTTAGTACCTCCTGACTCCCTTTTGATCCAATATACAGAACTGTCCTCTGCTCAGACAGCTGTGATTCATGACCAGGGCCTTGACTATTTCTCTTGGAATTCGGCTTGGGTCCAGCCTACAACCTTGTTTTCTTTTAGGCCCACACATGCCCAGCTGTTCCCTTTGCATCAGGGACAAGAGACAGTGCCAGCTTTGGTGAAGGGTGTTTAAAAAGTCAGATCTCCAGTACTTTGGATGGAAGAGCCTTAACATGCCCGGAACAACGGGGTTTCCAGGGCTCAGAGCATCTGATAGGTTTAACAAGGTAGAAGGAAGTCACTTTATCCTTCATTTCCAGGCTGGTCCTGGGATTCTAGTCAAAGAGGGTAACAAAAGTGAGGCCCTGGGTACTTTGGGACATTAGGTGATGGCCCAGTAGTCATCCTCACCCAGAAATCAGAAGTCCCAGTGATGTGAAATGACACCAGCCAACTGACTGGTGACCTCTATTGCAAGTTCGGTTCTGACACTTGAGTAGGGAGAAGTAGCTCCTGCTGGGTGGGAAACCAAGGCTGGAGCTTCTGCTCTGTCCAGCAGCCACTCTCTCTCCATCTTTACCACCCCACAGTGTCTTATCTGCAGGTTACAGGTCCCAAAGCTCCAATTGCAAGGCTGACACAAACCCCATACATACATACCCCATAGCCCCAGAGCTTCACCCTTGGGGTGGGGGCTGGGGAGTGAGATGCTTCCTCAGGCCTTTCTCTGCCACGCCCCTGCCATATCTTCCTCCAGCCCCTGGGAAATGCTGGATGAGACAGGAAGCATCTGTGGGGATGCTTCTGCGGGTCACACCAGCAGATCCTCTGGAACCCTGCCCCCTGCTGCTGCTGAGACTGTGATTCTGTGACTGATAGCTGATCGGGCCTCACCCTCTTGGCAGCCTGGGTTTCAGTATTTGGGAGTCAGGTGGGGCAAGCTGACTCCCCACTTGTTTTTTAAGAAGAGTTCTTGCTGATGATGGCAGGCAGAGAGTGATGGGAGGGGGAACCAGTAGTCAGTAAACAGGACAACCACCGAGCCAGGAAACAGTGAGGCTGGCTCAATGTAGGGCCAGGCTCTTCCTTCTTCAAAATATCTCTGTGTTAACCTTTACTTTCACTCAGTGGCAGAGTCCTGAGTGGTATTTTTAGGCTGTGTTTGGTCCTGATGTTGAGGACCTGTTTATTTAGCTGGGTGTGAAGATGGAGGTGACAAGAGATGGACATAAGCCAACAGTACAGACAAGCTCTGCAGAGGGTGGGAGGGGCTCCCAAGGTCTTTAGCCTTGGGAGAAGCTTCCTGAAGGTGTTAGGGGAAGGAACCCCATTCATATGGCCAACTGATGGCTGCTCCTTTGTATTTGATCATAGCCCTCCTTAGAGTCACCTGCACTGCTGATGTTCCTCTCTTTGTTTCAGACGTCTGAAACCGAGATTTGAGGAGGCAAGTGTCCAAACCAAGGGGCTGGGAAGGGGCAAAGTCTTGCTTTAAAGCCAAGTTTCAAGATGCTCATCTCAAGAATTCCTTCATCAACCACTGTTGCCATGCCTATTGTCCCACCATAACTCTTCTGACCTTTTCCTCTTTCTTCTTATTTCGTTGCTTCTGCCTCTGCTTGACTCAGAACCCTGGCCTTTTGGCAACTTTCTCATGCATCTGGCTCTCCAGAGTTTCATTTTCAACTCTTTCTCTGACCTTTTTGCTTTCTCCTTATCTTTGAACATGCGGGCCTGGCTTCATTGTCCTATCTAAAGTCCTTGGAGGTTAAGTTGGGAATAATGGCTGTATATAGACGGAAAAAGACTAGGGTGGCCATCTGTTTTGACTTGTGTAAAACTGTCCAAGCTTGAGATGGAATCATAGATGATGTGGATGGTTGTTGCTCACCAGGATGGGTTCGTGGGAGGGAGAGAGCAGCTATCATACATACTTCTAGGTATTGTAGTGTACTCTGCTGGGATTCAATTCATGGAGTCTGGAAAGACAGTAGCATCCAAGGCTCTGGAGCAAATGACTTGTCTGAGATGGCAACAGCCAGGAGCTGAGCTTTTGTCTCCATATCTCCGGCTCACTCTCTTCCCCCTCCACAGTGATCCCTGGAGATGACCCATTAAACAGTTCCCACGCTCAGAACACTGTGGAGAGTGATAAGGCCCTCAGGACACTCCCAGCTGCAGGATGCCCCCCCACAGTCTCTTGCTTTTTCAGACCAGCCGACCTTTCCAGTCTTGATTGGGATTTCTGCCCAAAGCTGGAGCACTTGGGAGTCAGCCCCAACTATTGCAAAATAAAATTATTTATTGCATGAACATGTAGAAAAAGGGCATTTAAAATCCTAGGAGAAAGTGTCCCATGATCTGCCTGAGTGATCACACTCCTTGGGACTTTTGAGCCCCCCAGGTCTCCATAACATTTATTTTATCATGACCTTTTCTGGTCCTGCTACACTTCTTTGAGGGTTTAAATAATTGTGTCCCTGTGGAGAAATCATTACCCAATCTTGTTTGCTGAAACTGGGCATTTATTCTTTCTCTTCACATTTAAAACATTTTCATACATTTGGATGCAATCCACCAACTATTTGTATCCAGAAACAGAAACACACTTTGTCAGATGACACGAATACACTCCCTGAATTTCTTGCTAGGCCTCCTACTGGGGACAGTCCTCAGAGAATACACACAGGCCACGATTCTTTCACTGCTGTTCTCTAATAAATACAGAATTTGAGGAACTTACTGTTAGTATTGCTACTTTTTACTAGGAGGGTAATTTTATGCTGAGCAAATAAAAAATAATAATACTAAACCTAAATTAAGGCTTTAAAAAAACTGTGCTGTTCATAGCAGCTTTGTTTGTCATAGCCAGAACTTGGAAGCAACCTAAATGCCCCTTGACCGAAGAATGGATAAGGAAAATGTGGTAC
>LOJH01006519.1:0-16389 GCA_001685095.1 Ellobius talpinus
CCCACCGCATCCCAGGGAGCCACACGACCACCCTCCTTCACACCTCATACACGTGAGTCCCCCCTCATAGCATGGCAACAGAGCAGGGCAGGGAGTGTAGAGTAGGTGGAGCCACTCAAAATTCTGTTCTCTACATTTAACATAACGTGACCTTGGGACCCGTTTGCAGCCTAACCTTGGGCTCAGATCCCAGCTCCTCCTACTTACTGTGCTACTTTGAGTTAGCTACTTAACCTCTCTGGCCCAGCTTCCTCATTTATAGAGTAGGGGCCTCCTGTGGTTCCCGTTTTACAGCCATTGTGGAAATGCAATAAGTTATCAGACATTAGTACCAGCCTACAAACACTGATGTCTGAAGGCCCCAGGTACTTAGGTTCATCTCAACAGCCCAGAGCAGAGACCTGAGTAACACAGCACTCTGGAGCAGACCTGGCAGCTCTCCTCCATAGCCACCTCTTCTCTTAGAAAGATTGTGACTTAGACTCTCAGGTGTTGAGCAGTTGGGAAGATAGAAACTCCCAGGGTTGGGCCATTAAAGGGGACAATGTTTCATGCCTCCTCTCCCAAGATAAGGGCTTAGGAGTCTATCCTAAGTGTTCTGGCAGGAAAAAGCCACGGGCCATCCCCACTACAATCTTCAAATACATATACTTGAGGGACCCTTCCCCAGACCTCAAACTGAAGCAATACCCCTCTCTGAGGGAGGGGTCTCAGTACCTCAGCCTGATGTCCTCTGGTTTCCAGGGCATGGGTGCTTCTATGGTCTTTCCATCCCTGGACATGGAGCACTGACTCTGCCCTACAAAGCCCTGCTGTCTAGAGAAAGGCCGAGATGGAGAGCAAGCAGCTCAACTCGAGGCCAGCCCTGTCCTGTTGACAGGGTATCAGGCTCCTGCTTTGAGGGTTACTATCACCTGCTTCCAGGTACAGCAGCATGGAGCCAAGACTGTCTGAGAATGTGCCCAGCACAGGGCAGGCTGTCTCATGGCTGAATGCTCATATATACCTTCCAGTCTCTTGGGAGGTTCTGACTCCCACTTCCTACAGGCTTAACCGGGGTCTAGTAATTGGTGAGCTTGGAGTGGGGACTCCTAGCTCTGCCTCTTATAGCTGGGACTCTACCCTTAGCAGCCTGCTGCTCTCAGAGGACAGAGGTGCCTGCCAGGCCCTGGATCTGCATGCTGGCCATGCTCCTCCAGGCCAGAGGTACCTGTGCCTTTCCTCACATTCTTCCACCCATAGTGCCATGGCTGAGATAGTCGCCTTCCCTTCCTTCCCCAAACATCCTTCCCTCTGGGCTGAACTGCAGGTAGACTCTGGCTGCTGGGCAAATAGCTTCAAAGCTTATCCACTGGGTGAGAGGGGACTCTGTGGGACTGTGCCAATGTCACCAGCCAGTGCCTTAACCTAAGGACAGGAATTGTTTGTTGGGGAGACTGCTGTGCCCCCTCTCCCAGCAGTGAGGCCATGATACACTCCCTGAAACAATGGTCCTCCAGATGTCTGGAGGCTCCAAGCAGGAAGGAAGAACAGAGCAGCTCACAAGCTGATCTCGGACTCTGAGCTGTCACCGACCCTGAGGGTGTGCCTCCCCCAGCCTGCATTTCCTTGTGGACCGGGTTCTGATCCCAAAAGCTGGCCTGGACACCAGATGTTCCTGGTTAGGAGTGAGGATGGGATCAGCTGGGACCTTCAGGGCTTTACTTTCACGGGGCCTGTAAAGAGATGTGAGGGCAGCCAGCGCATGTGTGGTACATGGGGAGGACTTGTGTCCCCCCTGCCCCTCGGTCCCATCCTGGGGGTCTCAGCTCTGTCTATAGAGCACAAGGCTTTCGTTTTTCTCTATGCTGACACTTGCAGTCCGTGGGCCTTCAGATCTGTGGGGCTAGTTGGTGCATAAACCTGAGGCTCAGGCCTCCTGAGGTCACCTCAGGTTTGTTCCTAATCCGCAGGGTTAACCACACCCCTGCACCTGGCTGGTGCTGGTAGCGGTCCTGGTAAAGCCTCTGCAGCCAGCTGCAGATCCCTGCCCAGTGCTTCAAGCCAAATGAAGAGACTGACCTTGAACCTCTACTTAAGGGCTGTGGTTTTCCTGGCCCAGTGATCATCCTGGGCACAGCTTGGTCTCCGGCTGGAGAGATGGGCAAGAGGCTGAGTCCAGAGACTGGGACAGTGCAAGAGGCATTGGCCCAGATGACCCTCCTCTCAGGCAGGGAGCCCCTAGCTGGGTTGAGCTCCCATCTGTCCTTGCACACTTCTGAGACAGGGTGCTCACTACTCCTAGAGCCCATCTCCACTGATAACCCCAATTCAGGTAACTCAGATGTGAATCTCAGTAATTGATAACACACAACTCGGGTCCCAAGTCCCTTAAGGACAGTGCTGAGGAGCTGACCGGGCCCTTTCCGGGGGGATAGCTTTTAAGAGGTAGGGGTACTATGCATGCTGACAGATACTCAGTGCAACTGTTATTTTGCAGAGGAGGAAACTGAGGTCCAGAGGAGGAGTAGACTGGCCCCGGTGGTAACAGCATGGTCTCTAGGAGTGCCACTGAGCAATAGAGGGGATGGGCCGCTGCGGCGCCCTCCTGACAGCGTGTTCTTCTTATTTTGCTTACAGATGGCGAGGATGGACCTGCGACGTCTCTGCCTCACGGCCGTTTCCACGGCTGCTTAAAGTGGTCCATGGTCTGTCTCTGTAAGTAAAATAACAAGAACCATGGGCTTCAAGGAGGCCGCCTGGGTCCTTCTCGCTGCCTCTACACCCCCTGTGTTGGATCTCCAGCCACCTTAAAGACAAGAGAGGCCTGGGGCCTAACTAAGGGCTAGAGACAGAGACCCTCAGACAATGTGCTGGGACTGTGGGACCTTCGCATGTGAATGCCTACTGAGCCTCATCCCCAACAGCCAAACAGGCTGACTGGAGCAGATGCCAGGGCTGTGAGGAGACAGGGGGACGTGTGTCAATGACAAGTCAAGCTCCACTGTTTCAAGAGACTTTGGCTCCCACTATTGACAGGGTAATGATGGGCAGATACGGTTGCCTGTGCCTCAGTTTCCCCTCCTGTAAAGAGATGCTGTCACAGTATGGAGTGCTGAAGGTGATTCATGCACCATGCTGGCAAAGCCTCGTTGCCATGCCTGACCCACACCGCATGCCCTGCGGGCATCAGTCACCAGTGGATGATCCCACCAAAGCTCTGGGTGACATCCATACTACTTGTCTTCATCATCAGGTGTTACTGTGCCTCAGCAGTCTTAACGGGGCCAATTAGCTGCATCTCCCAGGTGTGCGCAGCTGCCATGTAACCTCTGGGCTCTAAGAATAAGGAAGAGGTTGCATGTGTTATTATGTTCTATGTTGTCCTTCTTGCTGCCATCATTCTATGCCATGCTTGGCCACACACTAGGGCCTGGCACACAGCCTGACTGGCCGTCAACTGTTGACTGGGTTCTTGTTGTGGTGATAATGGTGTTCTCCTAGTCAAGGAGACAGCGTGGAAGAACTGCTAACAGGGTTCATGCACCCCAAGCCAACTCCCACCCAAGCCTCAAGACTAGGGGAGCTATGGGGGTGCTAGTTTGTGCCCCCAAACATCAGCCGAGGACACGTGTGCAGTCTAACTTAGTAACACACCTGTTGTGGTAATGAAAACACTTGTGCTGGGGGCTATTTTTGGCGTCTCTTTAGCTGCTGAGACTGCCCGGCAGCCGCGGGAGGGAAGACAGACAGGCAGTGAGGCGAACAGGCCACGGGGGACCCAGGAGCTCAGAGCAAGGCTGGTAAGCGGGCCTCAGGGAGGACAGGACCAGGTCAGGCTGGGTCTGGTGGGTGGCGGACTAGATTATGTGGACATTGGCATGTCTTAGAAACTATTAAAAGACCCAGGGCCCTGGTGATAAAACACTTGGTCTTAAGACACAGGTCCACCTATTAGTGAGGTCTCCGTGGCAACAAGCCATCTCCTGGTCTGGCTGAGGTGACAGCAAGTGGCTGTCATTAGGTTTGACTGAGGCATGTGTGTCCGTGGCTGTCAGAGATTACTGGTGAGAGAGAAGTCCACCCAGTGGGGTCCTCTGGACATGGTCTTAGAGAGGCTGGGAGCCCAGAGCTGTTGGTATACTGTATACAGACATCATGGACCATCCCAGAGCAAGAAGGGTGCTCGCATGCACAGACTTACGCTGGCCTGCTTCTGCTAACATCCTGGAACTGACTGTATATCCTAGGCCCTGGGGTGGACTCTTGAGATCATGTGGAGAACCAAATGGAAAGGCTTCCGCTTCCATGTGCATAGCCCCATTAGGACAGAGGAGCCGCTTAGAACTGTATGCAGAGGGTTCTATGCCTGGTGGCAGCATAGAAACACCAAGGTGGCATGTGAGCCTGTGTCCCTCTGCCCACATGCTCTGCAGCTTCTGTTCCTCAGGAGCAACTGTCGAGGGGTACCTCACCCAACGCCCAGCATGTAGACTCGGTCAGGTCAGCGGTGGCATTGGTAGGCTCCATCAGCCATGGGTTGGGAAGCAAGGAAGATGGGCCATCAGAACTTCCGAGCGACCTGGGACCATTGGCAGACAGACCTAGATCTGGCCTACGTTGAATGTCTGAACTGGTGTTGCTCCCCCAATCATCCAGGGTTTACTATACGGGGGTGACTGAGGACCTGTGAGAGTCCTTGTATCAGGTGACTGTCAGGCTAGAGGTGAGGATAGAGGAATGGGAAGGGTGTCCCCTGAGGGGACTATGACAGTGTTCACACCCACACCACACTGTAACAGCCCTGGGCTGGGTCCTGCCTTACACTCCTGGGGAAGGTAGGGGGTCAACCCTAGGATCAGACTGTTGGGAAACACCAGTTGGGTCTATCCATAAACTATTTATCCCAGGGCCTTAGTGGCCCTGTTTGCTACGTGGGTCTAGAACAAGCTTGTGTGGAACCAGCAGTCCTGGCCCCAGGTTTATCTGGGCTGGAGCCTCAGGCAGTATCTGGGCAAGACAGAGTTAGTTACTGTACTAGTTAGCAAGAGAGGGCTATGTGGGGCTCATAGGGGAGAGGAAACTCCAAGACTGGCAGAGTAGGATTAGGTCCCCCATCCTGTAGTGTGCGCAGAGGCATGACAGGATCCTGCAAGAGCCCTAGGGCCAGGAAGGGAGGGACTTAGGTAAAGGCCCCACCTCACCTTTCCATGCCCAGCCCTTAGGCCACCCTCCCAGTGCTTGGATCAAGATGTCCAGGCAGGTGCAGTCTAGAGTGATTTGCTGAGGTACCCATTGCCTGAAGCAAGCAGATACTCCAGGGGAACTCCGCTGGAGTCTCTGCATTGGGCAAGCTTGGAGGACTCTTTGGTCTAGAAAAAGGGCTCCCCGTCTCCCTTGGCACTTATAGCCTCACCAGGCCTTACCACAGGTGGAAGAGAACCTGGCTTCTGCACACTCGGTCAAGG
Source organism: Ellobius talpinus (assembly GCA_001685095.1). Taxonomy (NCBI): domain Eukaryota; kingdom Metazoa; phylum Chordata; class Mammalia; order Rodentia; family Cricetidae; genus Ellobius; species Ellobius talpinus. The sequence goes on from LOJH01006519.1 coordinate 5,448, forward strand.
CAGGGGACAGTGGTGTGTTCCTAAGGTCAGGGGGCATAAGACATGAACAAAACCAACAGCTCAGTGAGCCAGAGGTATATGAACATGTGTCTATACCTAGAGGTAGCACTTATGACCTGTGAACTCTGACCTGTCTGCAGACTCTGCTAATCATACCATTGTCACTCAGGGCTGAGAGGCAAGGACTCTGTGACAGCCCCTGGCCTTGGCCCTGGTACTCTGAGTTGATGGCAGCAGGGTCATCCAGTGAGCCATGGCTCAGTGACTGGCAGCTATGATCCCGTAGTATGCTTATCAGCTGTCTCCTTAGTCACCGGATTGTCCTTAGTATGAACTAGCCCCTGGACACGGTCTTCCGTGTCAAAATCTCCTGAAGAACCCAACCAGCTCTTCCTGGGGGGAGGGTCTCAGTCGCTCTGCCTGATCTCGAGTCCCCTCAACTCAGGCACTGGGCTGCTTGTTGGCAAAGGTGTCACTCAGGCTTAGAGAGGCTCGGGATCCTCGAGGTTGGGGAAGTTCCTGGGCCAGTCCTTAGGGCTAAGGAGAGTTGGGGCATTGCTCGGAGGTGGGAAAGAGATTGGGTAGAGGGTGTCGCTTGAGGCCACAACAGCAGAGGCAGAGTGGCTGGTCTTTTCTTGAGGTGAGGGGGTGACTTCTCATTTCCTGTACCATGGATGAAGAGGCCCTGTGCTTGCTCCTAGTGGAAACCTGAGCCAGTCTGGTAGGATGGCCTGGGCATCTGCTGCATATAGAGGACCTAGACTCTTGGCTGGTGTGAAGGCCTTGCCCTCAGGCCCAGGGTAAACTCCCAGGGACAGTGTAAGCGAGCCCCTCCAATATCTGTCTCTGCAGCCACTTCTGGGGTGTGAGCCCTACCACCCTCCTGGCTGGGGTACCTGAGGTGAAGGGAGTCACCTCCCTAGTGCCAGTTTGCATATCTGTAAGAGTGTAACACCCACGAGCACAGTAAGGTTGCAAGGATAGAAGGGCAGCTGTGTATCTACTGGGCACAGCTGCTCTGGACTCCACTGTCTGTCATCGTCACTGTCATTTGGGTCGTTGTTGTCATTGTCACCATTATTATGCCTGGTCCTCACACACTGCCCTCCTGCAGTGATGAACGGGAGCAGCCACTCACCTACAGCCATCCACGGTGCCCCATCTACACCCAATGGCTTCAGCAACGGCCCAGCCACCTCATCGACTGCCTCGCTGTCCACACAACACCTGCCCCCGGCATGTGGGGCACGGCAGCTCAGCAAACTCAAGCGTTTCCTCACCACCCTGCAGCAGTTCGGCAGTGACATCTCGCCTGAGATTGGGGAGCGCGTGCGCACCCTGGTGCTGGGGCTGGTGGTGAGTCTCCAGGCCTGTGTTCCCCATGACAGCCACTCTGCCACAGGCTCCATCATTATGCCCACAACTCCATTATGCCCTGCTCATCCCTCAGGCCAGGCCCAGAGCCTCCTCCTTCCCAGGGTGGGGGTGGGGCAGCCAGTTCAGATAGTACATGGGAACCTTTAAGTGGGGTGCTCTCTCCTGCAGAACTCAACTCTGACAATAGAAGAATTTCATTCCAAGCTCCAAGAAGCCACCAACTTCCCACTGAGGCCATTCGTCATCCCCTTTCTGAAGGTAAGCAAATCTGTCCTACAGGGGGCCTCCCTGAGAGACCCCAGTCCCCAGTCCCCTCCCTACCAGGCATCATTCTCAGCTGCCCAGGAAAATGGTGCTGGCCCCAGATCTGACTAGTTAGGGCTGTAACTAGATGCTGAACCTCATGATTCCCCCCAAAACCAGCGTGTTCTCATCCCTCACAGAGCTTTGAGTTGCCCACTCCATGCCAGGGTCTGCGCAAGGCTCTGGGGGTAGCGTGAACAGACAGGCAAAGTCCCCTGAAGCAATGCCTGTGTAGGAAGATAGTGCTATCAGCCAGGTGTAGAATATGGAAATGTGTGAAGTAAGAAAATATTCCCAAATCCCTCAAGGATAGGTATTTCATGGTGACTGAGAAGGCTGGAGAAGCCTTAGGCAGTGCCCTGCAGGAAACAGGGCTAGTATATATACAAAGGCCCTCCACATGGCTGGAATAGAGTGAAGGGATAGGTGTGCAGAGGAAGTGACCAGGTGACGGACAGGCAAGGCACGACTGGACGGCAGGGCAATGGGAGCCGTCTGGGGCCGCATGAACGACCTGGTGACATTGCACCTTTGGCACAGTCACCAGAGCCCCTGAGCCAGGCAGACTCCTCACCCCAGCCCAAACCCCCAGCCCAAACCCTCAGATGAGATGCTCCATTTGTTTGGGGGTGGAGGTTAGGTTGGGTTTTGTTTGGTTGGGTTTTGTGGTTTGGGGTTTTTTTGTTTTCAGTGCTGGAGGTTCAACACTGTCTTGTACATCCAAGTGTCCAAGTGCTGAGCCCCAGCTCCAGCCCTGTCTAATTCTGAGATAGGGTCTCATTAAGTTTCCCGGGCTGGCCTTGAACTCTTTATCCTCCTGCCTCAGCATCCAGTAGTTGGAATTGTAGGTGTGCACCACTAGGCTTAGTGAGATGCTGAATTTTAAAATCTGGTAATCTACACACACACACACATACACACACACACACACACTGGGAATGAGCCAGGTCCTCACGTAGGGCCTGTGACTCACTGCAGCCCCTTCACCCTGAGAGGAGTGAGGATGGCATGCTTCCAAATGTGTTTGGCCATATGTTCTCTTCCCACTTAGACCTCGGGGAGATGCTAGAATATCCATACCTTAGAGCACCCACCTCCACTTATGGCTAGAGCCCCCAGGTTATACTTCCTGCTTGTCTGTGCTCGTCTTAGTCAAAGTTCGAGGTCAGACCGTACAAGGGGTAAGCTCCAAGACATGAGCAGACACTAGGCTGGCCCCACTGCCTCTGTACTCAGCCCCTCTGGCTGGAGTGCTCCATTCTCTCAGGGCAGCTACATCAGTAAGGTTTTTAACTGCCTAATTTAGACCAAGAATGGATCATAAAGATCTCTGCGCAGATGCTCTCTTGACCGCTGGAGGGGGACACACAGGCCCTGATGCTGTCAAGTTAGTAGTCAGGAAAGCTGAACCTCACTTTTCTAGCTGGTACAGACCCAAAGTTGGGTTCAGAGTCCCCACAACATTCACAGGACATGTCCCACCAGCCTCATTCCTGTGGCACCTCATAGGGGGACCCCACATGACACCCCATATCCAGTCCCCTCCTCCCTCCCACCCACACCTTGCTGGGCTCACACTGGAGCTAGTGACAACAGAGAAGCCACGGGTGCCAGCGCGTGGGCCCACCTGGCAGTCATTTGCAGTGTGTTGGAGGCCCTCATTCTCCTCACCCTCCACATATTGCTGACTCTGCCACCGTCTTAGGATGCCATGCGCCTGCTTATTTTGTCAAAGCCAGTTTTCGCAGCAGATGCCTGGTAGCGTTGGCCACCCTGTTTATGCCTGGAATATCCCAGCTTTCACTGCCCAAAGTCCCTACCCTCATACCCTTCTTACCTAACCTAGTGTGGCATCACCCAAAGCAAGCCCTGGGTGGAACACCTTGCCCAGCACTGCTTTGTCAAGGGACCCTCTCCACATTCATTTCTCTCTGCCCACCTCATGGCTAACCTAGGACCTCTGTGTCTCATTGTTAGGGACACCGGGCGGCACATCTTTCTCCATGATATGGAGATCCTGGGGTGAAGGGGCAGTAAGAGCCAAAGGTAGAACCTAAAAATACGAGGTTGCAGCCAGTCCTTCTAACCTTGTTGCCAAAACAAAAGCCAGAGCAGCGGCCCACTTTGCCCAGTCAAAGAGCATGACAACTTTGCTGGTACAGCATGGTAGGAGCCCAGGCCCAATGGCTAGAAACAAGGAAGCCAGACAAAGAGCTCAGGCAGCTCCAGGGGCCTCGCTGCCCTCACTAGATAGGGTCCCCTCTTGGTTGGTCAGAGAGCCAAAGTAGCACCTTCCTAAATAGTCATGGGCCTCCTGGCATCTGCAGTGCTTCTCATGGCCACCTCTGGGGATGCCATTCTGAGAAGAAACTGTTCTGAAGATGTGTCTGGGCAGAGCTGGGCTCCGACTGCTGGGCCCTCTTGGGTCCTTTCCTAGGCTCCTAGGCAAGACAGAACTGCCTGCCACACTGGAGGTAGAAGAACTGAGTTAATCCACGTGGGGCTCATGGGAGCCCATCACAGCGCTTCCAGAGTTCAGGTTTACAGAGGAGGCAGGAGGCAGTTGTGTGGCTTCCCAAGGTCACACAGCTCCTGAGTAGCCCAGCCAGGGTGAGTGATCCACCAATCTTCCATGAGACAGCCTGTGGTGAAAGGCTCTGCAGAGCCAAGTGAAGCGTGAAGACGACTTGTGGTTCAACTGTCACCATGGTGGTTCTATGTGTACTGTGTAGCCTCTGCCAGAGACCCATTGAGGAGAAAGATGGTTTAGATTTTTCCAGGCATCAAAATCTCCATGCCAAGTTAAGTTGGGGCTCAGGGTGCCCTGTGACCAGCTTGGTATGTCCTCTGAATGATGCTCGGGACTTTTGAAGCAGCATGGGGACTTGTTCTTTCTGGGTGAGCAATGGTCCTGTACCCCTGCTGTGTATCTGGACTGTATGGCTAGACTACCTGATACCTAGGTCCCCTCCACTCTCTCCTGCATCCGCCCTCATGTAGCTGGACAGTGGACTTTTCAGAAGCTGCCCCACCCAAGGCTCCAGCTCCCAGATGGCCCCAGCTGGCCAGGACCCCAGATGTTTCCCCACTCTAACTGCAACCAGATGGTGCTCATGCCCAGCCCCCACCCCACCATCCTGGCCAAAGAAAGGACAGGGTGGGTGGGAGATTGGTGAGGGAGGAGACTCTGGGCTACTGAGACCTCCCAGGACCTCATCCCAGCTCATGCTTCTGACGTGGTCGGCAGATGGTGAGCTGGCCTCCGTTCAGCTATCCAAACAGAAAAACAGGCTTGGCAGCCACACAGCTCAACAAAAATGCATCGGCTGCCTGATGGGCCGGGTGGATGCGCCAACAGGGGATGAAGAGGCAGAGGCTTGGAGAAGACTGCCCTGGCAGCTTTGAGACACATGGGAAAGTTGTGGATTGTGTTTATTTACAAATACTTAGAACTGCTGGCTCTCCCAAGAGCCTGCCACTGGGCCCCTGCCCAGCATGCTCAGGGCCAGCCTTCCACCCTACCCACAGCAGCTGTGGAAAGGCTGACCACCAGCAGTGCCTGGAGACCCTGGTCCAGCACTAGGATGAAGTTCATAGGTTTAGAGATGGAGCCTGGGAGCTCTGGTGGCCTCATCTGCAAATGCAGAATCGAGTTGTGATATCATCCCTGAGTCTGGGGTTCATGAAGGTCATATTCCCTGTATGCTCAGAGCTGCATGACTGCAGAAGGCATGCTCTGGTGTCTGAGGTCCTCCTGTGAGCTTTGTTCCTGGCTGAGACTGCAAAGTGGGAGATAGTTCTGTGGGGCTCCTGGCCAATGCATTTGGGGAGTCAGAGCAGAGACCCTGCTGCATCTCTGTTTTCCCTCCCCCCCNGCACTCTCTCTGCTTGGTTGCTTGAACCTTGCTTTCCTTCTCTGCGCCGAGGACAACATGGTACCTGCTTGACAAGGTACAGGTAGAGAATACTGGCTGCAGACTCTGAGAGGAAGCATGTTGATATAGAAAGTCTGTACATTGCTGTGTGTCCAGCAGGGCACAGGCCTGTCACTTCCCACAGTGCTATGGGAAGGAGCAAGGAACCTGAGGGACCCAGAGCCCTGAGTCACACAGAGGTAGCCCTGGGCTGTCTTCTGGTCCAAACAAGTTAGGTGGGCTTGCATACCAGCTGACAGTCAACTGTGCCTAAAGCCCCTGTCCTGCCCACAGGCTAATCTTCCGCTGCTGCAGCGAGAGCTCCTGCACTGTGCTCGCCTGGCCAAACAGACGCCTGCCCAGTACCTGGCCCAGCACGAACAACTGCTGCTGGATGCCAGTGCCACCTCCCCTGTTGACTCTCCCGAGCTCCTGCTGGAAGTCAACGAGAATGGCAAGAGGAGAACACCAGACAGGTAACAGCCTTTCCCAGATCCACAGGACAAGGAAGTGACCCACGGCGGCCTCTTCCTGCCCATCTGCCTCTGCCACGATTCTGCCAGACAGCTGGTCCAGTCTGTTCTCTGCAGCAGGACCGATCAAGTGCTGCTAATACTGCTGCATGCTTCGGGGACAGGCTGGTGGGCTGGTGACACTGGGTTCTGCAGCATATGCTGCCCTATTGAGTGACAGACCCAGGGTCTCTGGGATCCCTGGAGGACAGCAGCTCAGAAAGGGGTCTGTCCCCCAGGACTCATTTTTCTTGTGCTATTTGCAGACCCTGAGTGGCCTGGAGTCTACGGCCCATGGTGGCTGGGCTGGACTGGACCCCTTGACTGGCCACTAGACCCCTACTGATGTACCACAGTGGGGACCACACCTAGCCATGGGACTCTGGGTGTCTCCTCTCCATTCTTTATCAGGAGAGCCAGAGGAGGTCAGAGAGGGGGACCAGAACCCAGTAGGGCTCCTCTGAGTTTCTGCCTCCACCCTCTCTGTCTCTTCTCACCTCTGTTATTACCCTCTGTCCTCTGTCCACTGGGGCTGATATCGATTGGCCACCTGTTTTCTTGATCAGGACCAAAGAGAATGGGTCAGACCGGGACCCTCTGCACCCCGACCACCTCAGTAAGCGGTCCTGTACCCTGAGCCCTGCCCAGCGCTGCAGTCCCAGCAATGGGTTGCCCCACCCTACACCACCCCCACCCCCACACTATCGCCTGGAGGACATGGCCATGGCCCACCACTTCAGGGACTCCTACCGGCATCCAGATCCCCGAGAGCTGCGGGAGCGCCATCGGCCCCTCGGTAAGCAGTGTGAGAGTGCCATCGACCCTTCAAGGTATGGGCACAGAGTGTGTGACCCCGTGTCTGCGAGCCGGCACACGTGTATAAGCCTGCGTGTACTTGGGCTGGAGAGAGTTTACATGCATTTATTTAGGGGTTCAGTCAGCAGCTGCTTGTTACCTATGCCCTAGTGGAAGACTCTGAAGCTGTAAGCAGCACCTCAGCTGCCCAGTAGGTGCCAGTAGCCACCCTGGTGCCCAGGTAGCCTGACTTGCCCCTTCAGACCCAAGTTGCCCTTTCTCGCACACAGAATAATAGCACTACTGCAGAGGACCCTATCTTTTAAAGGACCAGCCTTTTCCACCTCCTGGGCTGGGCAGCCTAAGGCCAGAGTAGCTGAGGGCAAGGCAAGGGCCACCTGACTTTCCTTGAATCCAGAAGTGGGTCATGTGGCTGCTCTGCACCTCAGTTTCTCAGAACAGTTGATAGAGCACCTGGCACATGGTACACTCCAAAGCTGAGTTACTGGTGACGGGCAGCAGCTGACACAGAGCACATGCACTTTGTCATTTCTCAGCCTGGACCCATACCTCTAGGGAAACTGAGGCTCAGAGAATATTAAGTGGGACAGCCACAGATGGTCACAGCAACACGTGCCTAACCCCAACCCTGTTCCTCCCCGGTGTGTTGGAAAGGAATGCTAGAAATGACTAGCCAGGGTCACTCAGGACACCTATAGGGTCCCAGAGCAGAGTCAGCAGAGGCCTCTCCCTAACCCCTCCCACATACACACTGTGGAAGCTTCCAGGGCCTGGGCCTAGGCAGCAGGTGACAGTGTCTGGCTCACCACAGACGGGTCAGGCAGGTGCTAATTCCCACCCGCTTCTGCTAATGCAAAAATAAACGCCAGCTGTCGCACAGATCTCAGCCTCTATTTTAGTTGGGGCGTTGGCATAGGCCCCTTGTGGGCAGCCGGAGAGAGTGCTAGATGATGGCTGTGGCCCCTCCCTGCCCTTCGGCAACTCGAGGAAGGCATTTCAGGTTAGGTACTAAGAGGTCCTTAGGTACTGGTGGCAGCTTTAAAGAGAGGCTTTGCCCCTTAGGAAGGCTGGATTGGCACCAGGTCACCTGCACAGCCTCAGTTACCACACTGGAAGCTTTGACATTGCAGAAAAACTAATAGAGGGCCTTCCTGTCCCTTATGTCCCAGCCAGTGGCAACCCACACCCTGCCCATTTGACTGTCCCTGAGGGCACAGATTCAGGCTGGTCTCACACCATATACTGCCTCCCCCACTTTCTGCCTGGTAACTGTGGACAGACATGACCAGCCTCAGTTTCCTGACCTGTTATATGGGAAAGATGAACCTTCCTTCCAAGGTCAGAGCAGAGAGAAGGGAACGGTGCTTAGCACCAAGCCCTGCCTGGGGACACCCCTCAAGCTTACAAGGTCAGCTTGGGATCTTCTTTCTAACTACTCACTGTATTAAGAACATGCAGAAGCCAGGCAGTGGTGCTGCACACCTTTAATCCCAGTACTTGGGAGACAGAGACAGATAGATCTCTGTGAGTTCGAAGCCAGCCCTGGTTTACAGAGTTCCAGGACAGCTAGGACTGTTAAACAGAGAAACCCTGTCTCGAAAAAAAAAAAAAAAGAACTAGGCAGGATCAGGAAATTGAAGCAGGGAGTGGCACAATAAGGACCCCAGGATCCCCTGGGGAATGAGCCATCCTGGCTTGCTACTTTGTCTGACCCTGCTGTCAGTAGATCTGATCCCAAGACCACACTCAGGGCTGGTAAATACCCAAGCCAGAGTTCAGCCTGGGGACACAGAGGTAAACACATCACGCCATCTTTCTCCGTGGATCTGACAGTGGTGGGGAAGAATAAACAGGGAAGTCTTGTACCCAGAGACCAGAGACACACGTGGCCTGAGGAATTCCAAAGACTCCACAGCTGTAGAGGGGCCCTGTGGCCTGAACTTTGAGGAATGCATAGGAGTACTGCTATTTGAGAGAAAGTCATAAACACACATAAGTTGAACAGCTGCACATAGGCCCTGAGGTTTCTGGACCATGATAAGGCAGACCCTTAAAGTGGATCTGGATCTGCCTATCAGAAATGGACATAGTAAAAGCAAGAGGAGCTAGGTTTGTAGGCTAGTAGGAAGGGAATGAATGCTCAGGGCAGAACCAGGGATGGCAAGTGTTTCATCCTGTTCTTGACCCCCTGAGGTAGGAATGGAACTGAGGAAGTTGGAGGTACCTGGGAGTAGGGGCAGGACCTGAGATTCAAGTCAGGGCTTAGTTATGGGCAAGGGTGGGGCTTAGCATCTGCTTGGGGGCCTAAATGTGCATTGCCCTTCCTGCAGCCATGCCTGGGTCTCGACAAGAAGAAGTGATTGACCACAGGCTCACAGAACGGGAGTGGGCAGAAGAGTGGAAACACCTCAACAGTGTGAGTGTCTGTGATTCCCAGAATGTCTGCACACCTCTGGATCCTAAGGCTTGGGGTGGGGAGCAGCACTGGGTTCAGCATCTCCTGGCAGGACCTATCTGAGAACCGAGAACCTGCTGTCTGCCTGTCCCTTTATGTGAGCATCATTGTCTCTGTTTGACCTGTCAGGGTGCTGTAAGAGAATAGAGACAAGGATGCTGAACCATGCAGACAGACCCTTCCTCCTCCACTATTTCCTGCTCAGAGACTCTTGCAGGGTAGAGCCCCAGTGGTGTAGGGCATCTTCGTGTTAGGTGCCTGAGCCCCTGGTCAGGCCAAGTTGGACCATGTCTTGATGTTCCTAGAAGCTCCATTCCTCTGACCACCATGCACCTTGAAGTGTGGATCCCTTACCTGCTTCTCTCCTGGGGATGTTCCCAAGGCAGATTGCTCTCAGAGTTTCAAAAGAGGGACCCCGAGCCTCTATCCTGCCTCCAAAGAAGTTCCCATTCAAGTTGGTTGCCCATAAGCACTGAGAGCCATTTCAATGTTTGTGGGGAGCCAAGGTAGATTTCTGTGCCCTGCCTTCAGGGATGATGAGCTGGCTCCCCGACCACCCACTCCATGTTGGATGGTCACATCTGGCCACAGTGCTGGTTCCAGTGTACTGAAGGCCCTGCCACCTACCCGCAGCTCCTGAACTGTATCATGGATATGGTGGAGAAGACACGGCGATCCCTCACTGTGCTGCGCCGGTGCCAGGAGGCTGACCGTGAAGAACTCAATCACTGGATGCGGTGCTACAGTGACTCTGAGGAAGGGAAGAAGGGCCCTACCCCCACCTCTGCCCGGCCCCTCAACAGCTGCAGTGGCCCCGAGGGGTCTCAGCTAGGTGTGTACTAGGGAAGAACATGGAAGACCTGCAGTGAGGGATTGCTAGCCCTACACAGTCTCAGTAGGATGCCACTGATTCCCCAGAAAGCTAGCCAACGGTCAGGCCTTACTTAAACAGAGCATCACTTGGAAAAGGGAGCCGTTTTCACTTGCAGAAATATGTGCCTGGTCTGCTAGGAAGCCTGAAGCTCCCAGGTTTTAGTAGGTACAAGCCAAGCTTAGGAGGTGGCACCTAGGGGCTTCTATGTAGTCATCCACCACAGTGGTGACCACAGAGACTAGGGGAGATCTAGGATATGCCCAGTTCCCAGCCTGAGTCCATGTTCACTGGCTATAGAGCATGCTACCCCGATCCCCCCATCCCCCTGGAATGTGAAGCCCTCTTTCCCAGGGGAAAAAAATGATTCCTTACCTTCAAGCCCTGGCAAGAGTGGAAGGGAACCCAGAGTGGAAGAAGGCAACTAACGACCCCACCTTGTGTATGACACTGTACCCCATCCCTTTGTTTCAGACGTTCACCGGGATTTCATGCCCAGGACCCTCTCTGGCTATATGCCAGAGGAGATCTGGAGGAAGGCTGGTGAGTAAGATTATTGGGACAAACCCTGGGGACAGCCATAGGAAGTGTCTGCAACTCAGATGGGCTCCACATGTAGCAAGTCTGTGTATTTACACATTGGACCACACACAGAGGTGTGCACAGAATGCACATACACACACACACACACACA
>LOJH01006519.1:16475-32324 GCA_001685095.1 Ellobius talpinus
GAGAGAGAGAGAGAGAGAGAGAGAGAGAGAGAGAGAGAGAGAATATGAATCAGGTACTTACAGCCAGAGTTCACATAGTCCCCTTCTGGCTCACAAGCAAAGCCAAGGACCAGACCTGTTGTCCTCAAAGCAGGTCCTTCACAGCAGTGGCTTGCCTGAAGCCTGTTAGAACAGAATCTTGGACACTACTGGAACCTGCTGGATCATACTGTGGGGCAGGGACTAGCCCTCACCCTCTGAAGATGCACACCAGAGTGAGGACCATGACACTGGCAGGTGGAGCCACAGATAGTTTACCCATGGCTCTATTTCTCTTGACCAGGGTTCACACATGTGCCCAGGACTCACACATTTTTATCCACACGCTGAGGGATATTTTGACCACATTCTGACACTCTTGAGACTACCAATAAAGTTTACCTTGAATCAGAGGGCAGAGCTAGCTACTAGCTGACCAAAATTAGCTGTAGAGATTTTGGAGGACCCAGGATATATAAAGAGACAGAGGAATAGTAGAGAGGGACTTAGGGAGATTCTGGGCCTTTTGGATCAAGGAAGGAGAGAAAGAGGAGGTCACTGGTCACTTCTTCACCACTCCTCTGATCAATCAGGTTTTTACTCTGATATCTGACTCCCAAGTTTTTATTAATAAAGAATAATTAGATAAATGCTTCATCCACAAGCCTGTCAGCAAAGGTATGGGATCACTGACTTGTACCTTTGTGTGAACACATGCAAAGTATGGTAAGCATACATAGAGCTGCATTTAGGCTCCTACCCAAGTTGTACGTGTAGAGGGTCCAGAACCCCAGGCGAGCTAGCCTGGGTGATTACTGGCAGTGTGACCACCATCCCACCTCTGTGCTTCACAGAAGAAGCCGTGAATGAGGTGAAGCGCCAGGCGATGTCAGAACTACAGAAGGCTGTGTCTGATGCAGAGCGCAAAGCCCATGAACTCATCACCACAGAGCGTGCCAAGATGGAACGAGCCCTGGCTGAGGCCAAGCGGCAGGCCTCAGAGGATGCCCTGACTGTCATCAACCAGCAAGAGGACTCCAGCGAGGTAGGGCCACTAGCCACCTCTGTGTTCCATTTTTGCCTCCAGGGCTGACCAAACCTGGGTCAGCCCTGGAGGCAAAACCACACCTGTGCAGCCTCTAGACCAATGAGCTCTCTGCTGTCAGCGGTAATAACTATCAATGGTGGCATAAGCAAGCATGCAGTCTGTTTAGCACTGCTTGTCAGTAAATAGAGAGACCCACGAGGCCTGGTAAGGCGTTTCTCAGGCCTTCCTAACCTGCAAGTAGCAGTAATTGAAGATCCAGAGAGTAATGCTTGTCCGGGGCCTGGCACACATTAGGGTCAATATTCCATTGAAGGCTATTGATATCAAACCCTCTGTTCTGTAACTTATAAAAGTAAAAGGCTTAAGGAGACTTTTCGGGACCCTGGGGTCTCCCTCAGCTTTGGGCATAATGAACAGGAAGGAGAAAGCCATGAGAGCTATGATCTTGTGTGCCTGGATGTCTGGGCACTGTGCTCCATCCAGCAGGGTGGGTGAGGAAGGACTTCCTGAACCTGCTTCCTCTGCTCCAAGAGTTTGGTTGGCAAGGCATCAGGAAGAAAGGAATAGCCCTTCTGGGAAAGTCATTCGTGGGCTGCCCTTTAGGAATGGCCAGCTCTCCAACACTAGAGAGACAAAGCCAGGTAGATCCTGGGGCTCATGGGTCCACCATGTGGTAGGCTTTAAACCAGTGGTTTTCAACCCTCCTGATGCTGTGACCCTTTCATACAGTTCCTCATGTTGTGACTCCCAACCATAAAATTATTTTTGTTGCTACTTCATAATTGCAATTTTGCTACTGTTAGGAATTGTAATGTAAATATTTGTGTTTTCCAGTGGTCTTAGGCAACTCCTGTGAAAGGATCACTGAACTCCCAAAGGGGTCAAGACCCACAGGTTGAGAACCACTGTTCTTAGCCATTGAGAGACCCTGTCTTAAAATGATGTGGACAGTATTCAGGAATAATACCAGAGTGTACTGAGGCCTCCATATGCACACGCATACATACGTACCCATACACTCATGTGCTTATGTACACATACATACATGCACAGGATCTCAAAGCTGTCATGAGATGGGCAAAGCGTCAAAGAGTGTTAGGTATTTGGAGGTGAGGATAGTTTGGAAAGTACATCAGTAGACCTCAGAGCATCGTGGCCCCTGGGGAAAGAGAGAAAAGAGCCATCCAATATCAGAGCTATCCAATATCAGAGCCATCCTGACGGAGAGGCCAGCAAGGCCCTCCCGGGTGGAGCCGCATAAGGGGTGCAGCAGGCAGGGGTGAGGCCAGAGCATAGAGACGGAGCATAGAGACAAGAAGTAGGCTTTGATTCCTGAAGCCTGGGCAGCCTCCCAGTCCCACAGCCACCTTGCAGGGATCTCTAGCCATCCCCTGAGGGAAATACAGTCAGCAAAGGGAGTCCTGGTCAGTGGCCACCTCCCCTCTCCCGAAAGGGCCCAGTGAGTGCTTGACAACTCAACTGCCTCCAGGGGCTCTAGAGTTCTTTCTTCCTGGGTGAAACCCCAACTGGGTTTTAGCAGCTGGGAGTGGATGCATGGCTCTCCCCTGCACCACACACACACACACACACACACACACACACACACACGCACGCATGCACGCACACGCACATATACACACGCACGCACGCGTGCACACACGCGAGCACACACGCGAGCACATACACACACACATGCACACACCTTTTCAGCAGTGGGCAGGTTATCGTGTGCAGCCTGTCCCATCCTGACTCATCTCCTTTGCCCTCCTCTACATCCAGAGCTGCTGGAACTGTGGGCGCAAGGCCAGTGAGACCTGCAGCGGCTGTAATGCAGCCCGCTACTGCGGGTCCTTCTGTCAGCACAAGGACTGGGAGAAGCACCATCATGTATGCGGCCAGAGTCTGCAGGGCCCCGCAGCTGCAGTGGCTGACCCACTGCCCGGACAGCCTGATGCCACCGCCAGCCCCAGCGAAGCCGGCTCAGCAGGGCCCTCTCGCCCCTGCTCTCCGGGCCCACCAGGCCCACTGGACGCTGCCGTGCCCCGCTGACCTCCAGATCGGACACCCAGCCCATGGACAACATGCCCTGCCAACCTCCTGGCCCCACCTTGGCCCACCAGATGCCTGGAGCTGGCCAGGTGGAGTCACTGCTGCTACTGCTTCTCTCCAAAAGAAAACACAGATCCAACGAAACTGCATCCGTGCAGCCTCAGCTACCTGACGAGGTCTTACCGGGACCTCCTACAGCCTCTCTTCACAAGCATCCTCAGATACCACTGCAGACCTGCAGACAGTGGCACCGGCGGAGCGTGGCCGGCTCTGCCACCGTCTGTCCCCTCTGTGTCTGTCTCTCTGTTATTGTCTGTCTTTCTGTGTCTTGGTCTCCCTCTGTTTCCCTGCCCTGACTCTCCCTGTATCTGATCCTCTCTGTCTATGTAAAAGCCCGCCTGCTTTCTCTGTAATCAGAGAAACCTAATCGGTGGCTTTATTTTCAGTGAAGAACTTTTGGAGATTTTGTTTTGTTTTGTTGGCAAACAAGCTACTTAAAAATGGACAAAGAACTGTGGGGTTCTCCCCATTCCTTATTAGAAAAGGAAGAAACTGTGATTTTTTTCTAGCTGGAGTTGCTGCCTCACCCAGCCAACCCCAGGGGGATCGGCGCACGCAGCAGAGATGGTGAGAACAATTTCAGTTTCCAACTCAAGAAGCATTTTTTGGTTTCAGGTTTTATTTCTTTTCTTTAATGTCAAACTCTTTGGCTTTAAGTGAAAAAAAAACCCAAAAATTTTTTTTTAAAGCAAAGGAAACATACCTGTAAACTACCTTGCCAGCTAGCCAGCCAAGGATGCCAGACACACCTCGCTCCAAAGGAAATCCAAAAAGCAAACTCAAGAAATCAAAATCAAAAATTTATTTTTATCACTGCCAAAGTATTTTTTCATTGTCTTTCATTCCTGGGTTTGTTTGGATGTCGGTCTTTTATTTTGGCTTTGATTTTGTCAGGGGTGTTGGGTCACTGGGATTTGGTGGGTTGGGCCAAGAAGAAACGTTTTGTTCCTTTTTGACTAGTGGGCAGCATCCTCGCTGGGCAAAGGGGTCAGCAGCAAGGCCACATGACCCTCAGCACCATATCTAGAAGCCCCAGTCAGCATGAGCCTGAGCATTGTGTGTCCTCAGGCCCTGTCCGCAAGGGCGACACCTCCACCTGTCCTCACACCTGTGACTTCGCATAGTTCATTTTCCACTTGTGAAAAAAAAAGTGCTAGTGTTCTTCCCAGAGAGAGCACAATTCCTAAACGAAACTGTGACAATCTTTTGGTTTGATTCTTGACTGCTTTTGAAAGCATAAGGTGACAGCAAATCACGCTTTCCTGGTTTTCCCTCCTCTACCTCTCTGCCCTCCCATCCCCACCCCACCCCTACCTTCACCTCAGTCCTATTTCCCCAGAGTCTTGCTGTGGCTACCGTCGTTTCTTTCAAACTTTTACAGAAAAAAAAAAAGGAAAAAAAAAGCCAGCAGCCACCCTCACCTCGCCTGGAAGACTCAAGCCCAGCTGTACATATCCCTGTGTTCCAACCCCCGTGTTCGTCTCCAGCCCTGGAAGTGATGCCCACCTGTGCTCCAGCCCTCGCCCGCCCTGCCCTTCACCCACTCGACTTCCCTCAAGGATTCAAGGAGGAAATGAAGGAAGGAAGCTCATGCCTGTACCAAACAGAAAGACAGCAGACACAGTCCGGGTCTGCACCTATGTGTGTGGCTGCAGTAAGCTGCAGGCCTAGTGTGCAATATGGGGGAATTGCTCCTGAACCCTGGGCCCGGGGGGGCCCTGCCCAGAGCAAGGTGTGCAGCATGTGTTAATGTGAATGTAAATAGTCTCCACAGAGGTCCTAACCGCGGCATCAGTACTGAGGAGATGTTTGCCAAATAAAAAGAAATTAAGACAAACCACGGAAGTATGTGAAATTTAGGAAACACTTTGGAAGGAATCTGAGCTGTGGTCCTATGGGCTTGTTTGGTGGCTGGTATTTCTTCACAACTGTAAAAGTCACTCTTTAAGAGAACATTGCATGGAAGGATCCTGTTAGGCACCATCAACCTGGTGCTACCCCAAATGGAGCCTGACAGTAACTCTTACTCCGAAGGCCAAGGTAGAGCTCATCCTCTGGAAGGTTCCTAAGGCCACAGCCCTCCAAGCCCACAGAGATGTATTTTTGTGGGTTTCAGAGAAGCCAGGACCCATGGCAGCCTCCTGCCCTTCCTTCTAGTGGACCAATTGACCTGAGCATCTGCCTGTGAACACTGAGTCTGTGCTGGCAGAGACCCGCCTGCCATCAAAGGAAGCATCGCTGGATTCCATTCCCAGCTGTGCCTCATGCAGTGCTGCTTGTCTCTGTTACCCCACAGCATGCAGCGTCCTTGGCCCTTGCAGGAGAGCAGGCCAGTGGCCATTCATAGGGAAAAGTTCTGGGTGGCAGGAGGTGGTGAGCGCCATGTTTGTGGGGGAAAATAAAGCTAGGCCCTCAGGTTGTGCTTAAGAGCTGGAGTCTCTAGAGGTCTGGGCCAGGAGTCCTGGGGTGGCTTCGCTGATGACCCATGTCCCTGGTGTCAGGACTTGAGAGTGCCTGCTCCTATGTGGTCCAGCCATTCTAAGGTAGGTCCCAGAGGGTCCCCTTACCTGAAGGTCCACCAATTTGCTTTTGCTTCACATACCTCCTCCCCTACCTATACCACCCTTATCTACCTTTTTGGAACAAGAAGGCCCACCAGAGACAACAAAGTGCTGCCCAGCCAAATTGGCCTCCATGAACCAGGTTACGTATTTAGGGTTCAGCAGAGCCCCCCACCTACATCCTAGCTGTTGGAAGGGATAGCCCCCCAAGACAGCTATCAGATGCCATTCGACCACAGTGAGTCCCTTGTGCATGACATTTGGCCGGCAACTGTGGACACCCGTGGTGAGGTGCTGGCCAGCTGATAGGAAGAGCTCAGCCGTCAAGGCAACTGCAGAATCAGGGTGGCAGTTTAAGGTAGGGGTGGGAAGGGGAAGTGAGGAAAAGGGGACTGGAAATAGCCGCAGGGAATTCTGGGTGGACGTCAGCAGTGTCACTTGAGGCGAGAGGGGTGGGATGGGGACCCTGAAAAAGCTGCAGGTGCTGTGCTCAGCTTCAGCCACCTAAAGACCTCACAGCAGAACCAGACAACCTCAAAGCTTTGGAAAGGACGGGGTCCATGGGTGTTCTTTGTTGGGAGGTGTACCCTGGGTGGCCATAACCATGGCATGCTCTTGGTTTCAACCTCCAGTCTGCTTGGGACTCTACACAGAGCTGGGGGAGGGGGATACCCCATCCCTGACTCCTGCTGAGAGCCCCTCCTGCTACCTTCTCCAGCTCACAAATCATGGACCCAAGAGCAACTGCCAGGTCCTGCCTCCTGGTAGCCACAGACAAATACAGACCAAACCCCTACAGGATGTGGCTCTCACAGAGCCTTGCTCCCCAAAACTCCAAATCAAAATGCAACTTTGCTTCCTGTTCTGAGACCAAAGCTAAACCAGGAAGGCTGAGTGGGGAGCGCAGGTGGCAGGCAGAACTCTCTGACCCCCAAGGCCCAGCCAAGATCCTGTCCCATGACCTTATGACTTCTTGCCATGTGTCCTTCTACCTCTGCCACCCCTCCTCTCATCTCCTTGCCCATCTCTGCCCCTAAGGGCACCTTTCCAGCTCACTCCTCAGACCTGCACAGGAACAGAGGCCAATGGCTCTCATTCTGCATATGGTCACAAGTGTATAGGAGCAGGCTGGATTATACCAAGCTTAGGACCTACTGCCTGATGGGTGCCAAGGTGAGAAAAGCCATCCCCAGAGGAGTCAGTCATCAGGGACACCTGTCAGAAGACCTGAGAAGGTCATTGATGATGGAGAAAGACAGAATAGGAGGCAGGGCCATGGGCAGTGCTTTCAAGGCCACAGTGGACGGGGATCAGGATGGGCTCCAAAGTTCTCTCTTAGTTTTTCCAAATAAATCCTTAGACTGACACCAAAGTATCATCTCTGGCATCTGTCTATCCGTTACTCTGCTCCTCAGCCTAACCACACTGGTAGACTGACACTTTCCTGAGTTCGCCCTTCTGACTTAGCCAGCCATCTTTCCGTGAACCCATCCACCTCCACCTATTCATCTTCCTCCACCTGCCCTCCCAGGTAACTACACCTATTATCTATCTTGACCCACCTGCCTCTCCACCTATCATCCATCCACCTGTTCACCCATCTGTCGGCCTCCAGGTCCACCTGTCCACGCCACCCCAACATACCATCCTTGTGTCTGGATGTCTTACAGCCACACCCACACAGCCATCCCTAGATCCATCCTTCCTATCGTCTCTCTACCCACTGTCCTCAGAGTAACTTCAGCTCCCTCAGTGTACCAAAGACACTAGGTCCCCCACGCCTTCCATTCTACTTGCCCTGGACTGGCCAGGGGTGCTCTAAGAATACCCACCCATGAGGCAACAGCCCCTTGGTGCTCTGCCCTACCCTGGCCTGCTTTAGACACCTCCAGATATATGAGTTCCGACCACAGGCATTGTGGAAAGATTGGACAAGTTTTTGTGACCGTTGTGACACATCTGGACCTGCTTGGGGAGAGGAGGAGTCAAGAATGTGTGCCGAGAGAAGGGCTATACACTTGCTCAGGAGCTCTGGGATGCTATGTTAGGGAACCACATTCCCCAAAAGCAGGGGCAGTCCTTGATTCCAGGAGTCTGCCCAGAAGAGGGAGCTCTGAAGAGGAGAGTGAGCCAATGCTTGCTTCCCTTGAGGCACTCCTAGGATCCTGTTTATCAGGACACTCGGGTACCAGTCCCATCCTCTCAGTTAGAATCCCAAGTAGCTCAGAGTTGAACTTGTCCAGTCTGCCCCTACTGATCCCCTGATGGTAGGAGGAATTTGTTAGGTGCTTGGGGCCGTCCACAGCCTCCCCTGATAGCTCATTGCTCTTCCTGAAGCCCCTACCATGTAGAGAAGTTTCTTTTTTTCCAGTGGGGGGGGAAGGAAGGAGAGAAGGGAGAGAGGCAGAAGCTGCCTCTTAAGAAGAAGGACAGACAGAGAGCTAGAGAAGTTTCTGGAATGAGCCTGGGAAAAGACCCCTGGGTTACCATCATGTTGGCAAGAAGATAGAGAAACTTCAGGTGAGCTGGGCTCAGAGGAACTATCGGCTCCTGTAGACAGCTCACAGACAAAGCTCAGGATAGTCTGTCAACCAGGTGAACAGGTCCCCAAATTCTAGAAAACTCTATCTTGTTTTCATTCCTTTTCTTTCAACTCAGCTGGTCCTTAAGGTAGCAGCCCAGACAACGGGAACAGGAATGTGGCATCTGACTCATAGTGCGGCCTGCTCACCACAGCCTCAAAGAAACAACCTCCTTGTCTGCTCCCACCCAGACAAGGCCCAGCAGCCCTCAGCTCACACCATTTCTGGGGTGGGCCAAGGGTCGGGCCCAGAGCACAGCCACGCACAGCCTGCCGCTGGGGGAACCGTCGCTGTTCCGTTTCTTTTCCTCCTGCAGGAGCTGGGAGGAGAGGACTGGATGTTTTCCTCATGAAAAGCCGTGGTCCACAGCCCTCCATGTCAGGATGCCGCCTCATGGTCCACAGCCCCCCATGTCAGGGTGCCGCGTCATACCACCCACCGTTGTCTTCTGCTGTCCTGTATGTTTGCCCTGTGGGCCATGGACATGATGATCAGGTTAATTACATCTATGTAATAAAGTGAGCGTTTGCTATGACGGCTTGCTGCTCCTCCAGACCATTGTGCACACGTGATCACCATGTTGAAAGACCTCATGTACAGACAAGGGCAGAAAGGGCAGACATGGTGTTCAGCTGTACCAGAGAAGACTAGGGGTGGACAAAGGAGGGGACCTTCAGCTCCATGTGCTATATTCTGGCAAATAAGGTCCATCTTGGAAGGCTGGGCCTTAGGGAGTTCTGGAAAATCTTGGACCCCAAAAAGGACCCTAAGAGTTTCAAGGGCCTGACCTATATAGCTAGCTGACTGGTTCACTATTGGGGCCAAGTTCTTTGAGCTGTCCACATGAGGGAGATAGTGGGACCTGGCTGAGCCAAACACTAGAGGCTTGAGGGATACTGAGGATCTGAGGGAGACATTGAATCTGAGGGAACACTAAAGGGATACCTAAGACCTGAGGGAAAACTCAGGACCCGAGGGGACACCAACGACCTAAGAGTGGCACAGCAGAAAGACCCAACTCTCAGTCTGTTCCTGTGACAGCTGTGTCCTGGCTAAAGCTCTAGAACCAACTACTGGCCATAGTGCTTCAGGTTGCACTGGTAGCTGCCTGGAGGAAGCGACTGTCATTAATACTGTCCCAACTTGGAACACGGTGTATTTTTGAAGGCATTGTTGGGAAGGCCAGCATGGGGGTGAGCTGTCCCTAGGCCAGGTGCCTGGCTGGAGCCCCACTGGGCCTGGTGTGTCAGCAATCTCAGGATAGCACGAGGGGGAGGAGGGTGACAGAGTTTTTCCACTGCAGACACTGAGCTCAGAGGGAAGACTGGCCAGGGACTGGGCTCCATCCAGATGGTCTTGGCTTGGACCTAGCCTGCCATGTCCTGCTTCCCACATGGAAGTGCAGGAAAGACCCAGACAGGACCCCAACAGAGCTTCACACAAAGAGATGGAGGACATGCAGGAGGACAGCAGTGGCCACTTGTGTATCCCTGTCCTTGTCCTGTATGGCCAGCTTGTTCTCTGTGTAGGCATGAATGCTGCCTCTGAGTAGCCTTGGTCTGCCAGGAAAGACCAAGGGAAGTAACAGAAGCAGGACTAGGGAGAGGCCAGTGGTCACTCAGTCTCTGATCAGGACTACTTTATCTCAGATCATGTGACTATCCCACACAGTCCTTCCCTAATGAGACATGGAAGTCACCGCAGGTTTTATTATTGTTGAGCTATTTGTGACAGGGCCTCACCCTTGAGCCTAAGCTGGCCTTGAACTTGTGATCTTCCTGCCCCAGAGGCCCAAGCGCTGAGTATAGGCATGAGCCATCGCATGAGGCACGGTGTTTTCAGCCACTTTGGAGCACAAAATGAGCACATGAGAAGTCAGGTTAGCTTCCTGGGGCTCCAACAGCCACTGCTACCCCCGACTCTGCCTTTCAACCCCTCTGCCCACCCCAGGATGTGGGAGGTATCAGCCACCAAACTCCACATATACAGTGTAGCTCAGTGTAGCTCACTAAACCTAACTCTTATCCCAGCCCAGGTTCTAAAAAAAGACACCATTGACCTGCCTGGGAGTAGTGTCACAGAAGTGTGGCTGTGGATCTGGGGAGGTGGCGTCATGTGAAGGTTCCTGTGGACACCTCAGAGTCACAATAAGATGGACAGCATGGGGCTCAACAGAGCAGACTCAAGAAGCATCCATGCCCATGTCTAGCTAATAGCCGGCAATGTGCTAGTAGATCCCACTCCCCTGCTGGAAGGCCCAGGAAGGAGTCAGTGAATGTAGGCTGGCCACAGCCCTGTAGGGTGAGGGCAGAGGGGCAACAGCAGATGAACAGGGCTGGAAACCACTGTACCTGCCTGCATCCGCCAAGTACCCTTCACCCAATGTGTACAGTTCAGCCTGAGCCTCCCTTGTGGCCAAAGGGATCATCTAAATTGTGCCTGACTTAAATAGGCTCCCATCTAAAGGTGCCTGCATAGAGGTGGGGGGGGAGAGTTTGAGGAACTCATGGTTAGGAAAGAATATGGAACCCTACTCTGGATGAGCCCAGGCCTGAGCTCTTAGCCTTCCAGGGGTCCTTGCTCAGACTCACCCAGAGTATCCAGACACCCACAGTGCCACCTCTCCCTGAAATAAGTCCTTTTCATGACTACAGTTCGGTAACTTGACCAAGATCTGGTTATTGGTTAGGGCCAATTGTCAGAGGTATGTGGTATGGCATCCTGCACACACCAAGGGAGAGTGTGCCAAGCTCGCGGATGTAACACCCTGTCTTACCCACTTTGGATTCGTCTACTTTTCCGAGTTTTGGGGGTGCAGCTGGTAAAGAAGACAGAGAGGAGATCTACAGCCTTTGACCCCTCTGGTCAACATGGCCTAAGCTGGGAGGCCCACCTATGTGCTTTAGTGGAAGCAGCTGGTCAGGAGGAGGCCTTAAAAAGGAGGGCCGCGAGGCAGATGCAGCTGTGGAAGCGAGCAGACCTGAAGAGCCAAGGTTTGCCCAGTTCGCCCTTTCTGCATTCCCATGTGGCCCTTCCTGAGCAATGATCTCTTCCCGCCCCCCACTGAAGCCTGGCTCCAGAAGGTCTCCTCCGATCCGGAGGCCCAAGGTTGGGGGGCCTGGGACAGGATTGAAAAGACCCCTTTGGGGTCAGGGGCTGGGAGTGGAACAGAGAGTGACGAGGAAGATGAAGATGCAGGCTTCCTGCTGGCCATGCTGGAGCAAGAGAACCTGCCCAAGTCCCCGCTGTACAGCCAGGCAGCACTCTGTCATGATGCAGGGAAGCAGGTGTGGACCTGGAAATGGGGTGAGGGGCACAGCTGACGAGGAGGTGGAAGGGCCAAAGCTGCAGACCACAGGGGCTCTCTTACTAGGGGGAGGTGTCCTGTGGTAGAGGCATCAGGGACTTCTGGGGCCTGAGCCCCTAGCTCTGGACTATGGCTACAGGAAGAACAGGGTGACCTAGGTCATTCTGTAGTAGTCATGACTTTCCTGGGGCTGACTGGCCACACCTGCCCTCCATTCTAGAGGGACCTGCAGGTCACCTACCCCAAGCTTACTGTGGGTTGGCCAGCAGGAATTGGAGGCCATCAAGCTGAAGCTGTGGGCCATGGAACATGCTGAGGCCCTGCCGGAGCCACCCTATTCACTGAGAAAGGCCACAGAGGAAGAGGGGGCTGAGGTCAGACAGCTGCTGAGCCCTGAGACCATGGGTAGGAACCTGGGACTCTTGCTGACCCTGTCCCCAGAAGGTAGAGGGAAGGACAGCTGTCCTCCAAGGCCTTGACCACCTGCTCCCAGCGCAGAAGTGCTCAGCACAGACTCTATATGAGGACTACTGAGGGAACATTCTGGAGCACCCTTGCAACCCCACAATGTGGCCTTGAAAGTCTAGGTGACCTTCCCTGGGGTCATGAGGAATGGGCTCCTCAATAAGGTCCTCCTGCTGGTCCTGGGGTTCTCTCTCCACAGGCTACTGCTTCCCTGGGACCTCCAAGGAGAAGGTGGAGGCTGACCACAGATCTGTCTATGTGGGCAACGTGAGTAACAGATAGAGGTCACAGCCCTCCCTCGGCACCTGGCTCCAATTAGGGCATTCAGCTAGGCAGACACGTCAACGTCTGCCCTGGATGGGGCTGGCTAGGAGCTGGAGGTGGAAAGCTATAGAACTGTAAACTCAAGGGTCTCCAAGACTAGACTGAAGGGGCACATCTGACACTAGTTGCCGCTGAGGAAAGGGTGGGTTGCAGCTCCTGGGCAAAACCATGGAGGCGAGAAGTGGCCAGTCCTTGACCATTCAACTGAAGCTGAGGTCAAGAATTCTGGTTTCTCAACACGCACTGGCATTAGGAGTTCCATGAGATTTACTGGTCCACACACCTGGCAGGAGTCAATACCTGGGACACAGCCAGCTATCCACACAGGAAGCCCTTGACTGGCTCTCAGCAATCAACCCTGGGCAGGAGTGGGTAAAGCCTCAGCCCCTTCCCAGCCAGAAGTCAACCAACCTTGGAAGTCCCTCCACCCCCTTTCTGCCACAACCACCTCAGCAGGAGGTAGACAGAGAGCCCAGCACTCACAGCACGTGCCCTTTCTGAGAGCAGGTAGATTATGGAGGCTCAGCTGCCGAGCTGGAGGCCTACTTCAGCCACTGCGGGAAGATTCAACGGGTCACCATCCTGTGCGACAAGTTCTCTGGACACCCAAAGGGGTCAGTGTGGGGACGCAGCAGGCTGGGCAGTGAGGGTGAAGCTGGGCCCCTCCCCTCTTGCTCAGCCATTCCCCACCTCTATCCCTCTCCAGCTACGCCTATATCGAGTTTGCTTCTCAGAGCTCTGTCCGGGCTGCTGTGGAGCTAGATGAGAGCACCTTCCGAGGTCGGATCATCAAGGTATGTTGCCCCAGGTGTCTCCGTGCATCTGTGAGCCACCACCGTGCCTTGCACATTAACTCAAATTCTTCAACAGGCTCAGAGAGGTTAGAGTACCTGCCCCAGGATACATAAGTACCCAGCCTGACCCTTTGGGTATCTTAGCTGAGTGGGCATTGCTCAAGAGTTAGGGCATGATGGAAACCCTCAGACCCAGGGTGGAGCTTGGTGTAGGGATGGCTTGGGGAGGTGAACCAGACTCCTCTGCCGAAGGATGCTGGCCATGACCAGGCATGCCATGTGATCACAGCTGCATCCAAGTGAAGGTGGAGGGATAGCTTCAGCCTAAATGGTACCTCTAGGTCAGGAACCCCAAGCCTTGGTATCAGCCACCCTGGCAAGAAGGGTTCAGAACAGTGTTTTGGACCATGACATGGGTTCTGTCCAGGTACTTCCCAAAAGGACGAACTTCCCAGGAATCAGCTCTACAGATCGTGGTGGGCTGCGGATACACTCGGGCAGCAGGGCCCAGTCCCTCCTGCACAGTAGCCTCCATCGAAGGCCTCGGTTCAGACTCCATGGACCCAGCCGGTGAGCAGGCCCAAGGGGGGGAGTCTTGAGTCTGGAGATCTAAGCGGCAGGATTCCTGGAGCCTGACCTTGTTGTCCCCTCACATAAGCCTTAACTGGCCAGGGCACTTGGGAAAGGGTTGATTTGGGGCTCATGGTTTCTACCAGGTTGCTCTGTGCAACCTCCCTACCCGGTAGGGATACTCCTGCCTCGTCACCAGGGCTCTGCTGATGACAGGCATCCCTGCCATAGACAGTGGGCTCTACAGCAGGCTCCTCTGGCCTGAGTACTGGTAAGGCTGTAGCTGAGCCCATGAGCCAAGTGTGGCAAATTCTAGCCCCAGGCCTCCCTTCTCCCCTGGAACCACTACTCAAAAGAGCAGGGAGCCTGAGACAGTACCTCCCACAGTCCCTGAGCAGCGTTGTGGTGACTTTAACCCTTGCCTGGTGTCTTCCAGGCTATCCCCTCTGAAAGCAACTCAGCTGCCTTTGTCTCCCCTCCCTCTCTGCAGGGGCCGTGGACAGGTCTCACCATGTTTCTCACCATATTAAAAGGATGGCCCAGTTTTGAAAGTGGGGCCAGGAGCTGGGTCAGGAGTAAACGGCAGTCTTTCCACTTAACCGCAAACTGGTCTTTGAGCCTGTCAGCCCACAAGTGCCTTTGAAGGTGGCCTAGACCCCCAGGTCACAGTGGGAAGGCACAGGGCAAGGAGATGCAGAGGGCAGGGGTGGGAGGGGAAGCCCCACGGGAAGCTGGGATTAGCATACTCAAGTACTTTTAAAGAAAAATAGACGAATATTAATAGTAAAGCATAAATTATTAAACTTGAATATTTTAAAAGCATGTAACAAGTCTCATTTCTTTTTCTGTGTAGCTTTGGGGCTTGTCCTGGAACTAGTTCTTGTAGACCAGGCTGGCCTCGAACTCACAGAGATCCGCCTGCCTCTACCTCCTGAGTGCTGGGATTAAAGGCATGCGTCACCACCACCCGGTACAAGTCTCATTTCTTGATCCTCCCTCAGATGCAGGTTTACTTTCTTCATGGAGCTCTGGAGAGTAATGAGATGTGACCATGAGTCCAGAAAATGGGCTCTTGCTTTGCCTTAAGATTCAATAGACAGTGAGCAGAATTCCACCCCATAATTTTGTCTCCTTGCCCCAAGTTGGCTCTCTAGACACAGCTGGACTTCACCTCCATTCTGCCCTGGAAGGTGTCTGAACTGGTCAAGTCAGGAAGCAGAGGTGGAGCCACGTATGTATTGGTGATGTGGGATTCCTCTCTGTATGCTGTGATTGTTTTATTACCACTGGTTAATAAGGAAGCTGCTTTGGGCCTATGACTTTAAAAAGAACAGTTATCAATACTCTTCTAGCAAAACAACCAAGGTTTTGGAATGGCAAAAGCAAAAGAAGTTTAGTCATCAAAGCAGCTCCAGAAGGAATCAGTTTGAGCCTTTGTCATCAGGGTAGTCCTTGGCGTTGCTTAACATGTGTGTATCTGTCTGTCTATCTGCACATGCACACGTGTGTATCTGGTAAAGACAGGCTAGTGTGTGCGTTCATGTGAACATGTATCTGGTGAAGACAGGCTAGTGTGTGTGCATGTGAACATGTATCTGGTGAAGACAGGCTAGTGTGTGCATGCATGTGAACATGTATCTGGTGAAGACAGGCTAGTGTGTGCATGCATGTGAACATGTATCTGGTGAGGACAGGCTACTCTGCACTGCCACTGCACTTAGCAGAAAGAGAGCTGCTCAGGCCCAGGGCACACACCACCATTCTTTGCCTTATGCTGACTTCATTAATTCTTTAAGCCCCAAAAGATCTGCCAGTACCAGGAGACTTCCCTGGGGACAGGTTGCTACCCTTTTGTAGACTCCATCAATGCCTGACCTCCCCAAGCCACTTTCACATGTCCCTTGTCCTTAATGGAGTGGATGGTGCCTCTGAAGATGCAACCACATTTTCACCTCCAAAGTCTGAAGGCAACCTGTGACCTTATTTGAAAAAGGGTCTCTGAAGACATATGGCAGACTGGTGCACACCTTTAATCCCAGCACTTGGGAGGCAGAGGTGGGCAGATCTCTGT
>LOJH01006520.1:323-11673 GCA_001685095.1 Ellobius talpinus
TGTGTGTGTGTGTGTGTGTGTGTGTGTGTGTGTGTGTGTGTGTGTGTGAAGGATGTGTGTCGGTGGGCCGGTTGATTCCAGTTTTTCTTTCCCAGGTCAGACTCTTTAAAAAGTCTGGAACTGCTCAGGGAGGAGAGCAAGATAAAGGAGAAGCCTGGGACTCGCAGAAGGCTGAGAAAGTGAAGTTGATGCCAAACTCGTGTACTCTTTGTTTCTTCTTTGGCCTTCTGAGTTCCCCTTTTAAAGACACATTAGCAGCGGAGACACAATGGAGAGAGCCAGAGGGGTCCTCCATTGTGGCCCAGGGAACCAAGCAGAATGTACCTTCCGGTGTGGGAAGCCCAGGAACTGTTAAGACCCCTTTAACCGTTGCACTCAACAGACAACAGGCGCCTCTACCTCCGTGGGCTCTTTCCTCCATTAAAAATATTAAAAGTAATATTTTCGGCCGTGTTGGCATAAAAACAAATATATTACTACATATTAAAACGTTTTCTTTCATTTAAAAGTTCATTTAAATTTCCCCCCTGATCTTTAAAAGAAATTAAAACATTTCCGTGGATTCCCTAAAAGACTGTAGTCCCTGGCACTGAGCCTGCTGGAAGAAGACAGCCGTGCAAACTTGGTGTTTCGGCTGGAAAAGGAAGGAGGGAGACCCTTCACCTTTGCAGCTTTCCCCTTCATCCCTCCTGCCGGGGCCCCCTCTTCTGAACTACATCCCCCATGTCTTCCTTTTCTGGCCTTTGCCCTTCAGGCATCTGACTGACTTTGAGGGCTCTGCCCTATCCTCTTCAGTCCCAGGGCGCCTCTTGTCATTGCTGGGGAATGGACGCCGTCACTGCACATCTTTCAGTGCTCTTCCGTTCTCTCCTCACCTGCCTTGGAACAGCTGCGAGCATTTAGTGCAACCGGATGAAAAACTAGCCCGCCTTTCTTCTGCTTTTCATTCGTCCACTTCAAACAGTAGGTTTGCCTCTTTCGCCCTGGCTGGCTGTGCTCAGTCCAGGCCCAAGGCTTGCTTGCTGTCTGGCTGAGTTTTGAAGAGTGGCTTTGGGGCCAGGCAGCCTAGAGGTGGCAGATCCCCCCCCCGCACCCGTGGTCAGGCCCCTCCCATCGCGCAGAAGCCCAGATCCTGCCCACCCCATCCCCCAGACTCTGAACTGCACAGTTGAGAGCTCAGGCCCTGCCCAACCCATCAGGAACAGCTGTGCTTCAGGGTGTTGTTACACAGCTTGCTCACAGAGGGGGCCTGAGAGTCAGTTTTGCAGCAAAGGCTTCTTAACCAGCAAGCGAGCAGCTGAGAGGCTGGCTGTCTGTGCCCTTGGGCTGGAGTTCGTGTGGGTAGCAACGTCTGAAACCTTGGTGGATTCCTACATTTGGGTCCAGAGCCCAGACTCGCAACTGCAGACATCTGAGCTGACTGCTGCTCCGGCCCCAAATGGCGGCGGACCTTTTTGCACAACCAGGTGTTTCCCACAAATCTAGAAGCTTTATCCCCATGATAAGGCGAGGAAAGAGAGGGTGTTCTTTGGTCTTTATCGACAGTCTTCATGCCTGAGTGGTTAAGGAGAGGTCCTCTCCTGAAGCTCTCAGTCAATCTGCCTCCATCCATCCGGAATAGAGAGGTTTCAGGCGTTGGGGGCTTCAGGCTAGGCAAACTCAGCAATGTAGTTTTCTTCTTATCAATTTTGGTGTGGGAAACCTGTCCCTTTGACAGGAGCTTGTTTCTGAGAAAGTCACTTGCAGACTCTATGACTTCTTTGTTTGGTGTTGTTTTTGTTTGTTTGTTTTAGGTTTTTGGTTTTTCAAGACAGTGTTTTGCTGTAGTTTTTGAGCTTGTCCTGGAACTAGCTCTTGTAGACCAGGCTGGTCTCGAACTCACAGAGATCCACCTGCGTGATGGGATTAAAGGCGTGCATCACCACTGCCGGGTTTATACCCTAGTTCTCAGTGCCCCTGGAATAGTTAGAAGATTTCAAAGGGTGCTAGGAAGGATGGCTCAGTGGGTAGAACATTTGCCTTGTTAACATGAAATCCTGAGTTCAATACCCTCCCCCAGAACCTGCCTCACAAAAAGCCCAGTGTTAGAGAGATGAAGACAGGTGGATCACTGGTGAGCTTATCTTAAAAAAAAAAAGCTGGACAGCACCGAGGGTTGACAGTTGCGACTGCCTCTGGCCTCCACACAAGTGTACACACGTGCACCTCTCCATGTGTGTGCTTTCTCTTAGGAAAACATCCATAGACTGCAAGACTACCTCTCCACTATACATGGTTAGTGAGAGGGTTTTATTTGCCGGGGAGACTTTATAGAAGAGGGGGGCATTTCACTGTGTCCAGGAGAAAGATGGTAGCTGGGGCAGGAAGTGGGGGCACCTACTTCTTTAACACCAGCCTTGGACACCAAACCCAGGCCCTGTCCCCTTTCACAGGCACAGAGCTCAGGATGGGTCAGGCAGAGTCAGCTTTTTGATGTTGTTACTGTGTAATTTCTTTTTTCTCTTTCAATCTCTAGCGTAACCGAAGCTAGAACAGAGTGTTCAATTACAGGATCAGGCTGTATGTTCCACCAGCACTGAGTGGTGTCAGGGACCAGTGGGGACACTCTGGAGGCACAGACAGAAGCTTCCACTGTCACCTTTGGTGGACGCTGCTCAAGTCGCAGGGTTCCACCCATAGCTGTGACACTCACTCCCGTGGCTGTTTAGCTGGAGTCAAGAAAGCAGAAACAGTCAGCCAAAGAACCGGACACCACACAATTCAGGAGAGAAATGAAGGAGAACAGAGAAGAGTCACGGCTGAAGTGGTCTCCAAGCTATGGATTTTCAGAGCAAAATTACAGATTCTGTGTATCCTTCCCAACACAAGTTTCAGCATCCCCTTCCAGGTATATAGTTCTCTCTCCATCAGAGCTCAGGGTGCTGCAGATAGGGCTGGGCAGACTGCCCCCACCACCATCAGAGCAGGGACCTTCAGATAAGCATTGTTTCCCCCACCCAAAGGAATGGAGAAAATGGTTTGCCTTGAAATATGAGCATATTAGTAAATTTTCTCATCACTGTGACAAAACACCTGCCAGACGCTGCTTAAGAAGGGAGAGACTTATTTTAGCTCATAGTATCAGGGAGAACAATCCATCACAGCTGAGATGGGATGGCAGCTGAGAGGACTGTGGCCATGGGAGCTTGTGGTATGTCTTGCTCACATCTTGGTAGATCCACAAGCAGAGACAGAGCTCCTAGGAGATCACCTTCAAGCCCATCCCTGCCCTCGCTCGTCCTGACCCCTACCCCCAGCAAGACACTACAGATGCTAAGATTTCACAACCTCTCCTACAGCGCCACCATCTGGGGACCATATGCATGTGCATGGCAGAGGTGTTGCCATTTCCCACCCAAGCCCTAATACGGCTTCTAGGGAATTGTGTGTAGTAGTCTCTTGCATGTTGGTCTGAAGGAAAATAGAGAAAGGTAGAAGGTGTGTTTTTATCAATAGCCTATAGAAATAGGAAGGTTCTGGATCCCTGTCTCGGCCAGCCTGGCAAGCACAATGAGTCAACAATGGGGAGCCAGAGGTTCTCATGTCTGGAGTGAGCTCCCAGCAGGATGCTGAATAGCATTGGACGGGAGAGGGCGTTCTAAATGTGCTTTGAAAGCACCCAGGAAGACGAAACACTGGGATCAAACCCGTACTTAGTGATAGTTGCAAAAGCCAACGTAGGAGTCGTTTTCTTCGACAATGTCTTTAATGTGTCTACCATAAAGTGCACGAGCATGTAACCACAGAGAAACCTGCCTCTGGGGGCTGGGTCATTGATCTTTGAATTGGATGAAGATTTAGAATCATTGAGGACCATTCAGACTCGGAGTGATAAACTCTGACTCGAGCGAGGTTTCATTACTCTGCCTAGAACAAGAGTGAGCCCGTGCGTGGATCTGCCCTTCGGGGCCACCAGAGCTAGGTTCTAACACCTCAAAGGGCGCGGGCCTTTGATCAAAGTTCCAAGCACAGAGCTGACCAGCTTGACCCCTTTCAGCCATGCTACATGCAGGCCTGCCCCTGAACTTTGCACTTGTTGCTCCCCATGCTTGCGCTGCCCTCCCTCCAAATGGCAAGGGGTGAGCCTTCACAGCAATGTCTTTTAAATGGTACCTGACCAGTGAGGCCTTGCTGCCAATCACTCTGAAAGAGCAATCCCACTCTAGAGAGAGATTCAAAGCATTCAGCTTGAGCACCTGGCCTCTGTGTCCCCTTGTGGCTTACCAGCCCAAATGTGCACACAGGTGACCAACACACACACACACTCCCCACTCCAATTTTCTCTTTTACTGATATCTATATGTGGGGGGGACATACATATGCATATTTGTATGTATACACGTGCTTCTGTGTGTTCAGATACATTTTTTGTTTTGTTTTGTTTAGTTTTTGGTCTTTTGAGACAGCGTTTCTCTTAAGCTTTGGAGCCTGTCCTGGAACTAGCTCTCGTAGACCAGGCTGGCCTCGAACTCACAGAGAACCACCTGCCTCTGCCTCGCAAGTGCTGGGATTAAAGGCATGCGCCACCACCGCCTGGCCAGATACATGTTTGTGTGCAGGTGTGTGTATGGGGGAGGCAGATGGTGCTTTCAGAAGCCTCTCCTCCACAGGTGAAGTCCCAGTTGCTCTTCCTGGTGTTTGTGTCCCAGTTGCTCTTCCTGCTGCTGGGATAAAATAACTCCAGCCAAAGCCACTTAAGAGAGGAGGATTTGTTCTAGTTTACAGTTCAAGGGTAGTCTGTCATAATGGGGACGTCAACACGGCAGAAACAGTTGGTCCCATCACGTCCACAATCGGGAAACAGAGAGGGATGGAGCCTGCTGCAGCTCAGTGCCCCCCCTCCCCTGCCAGTCTGGTTAATATGTTTCTCTTCCCATCAGTTAACATTATGAAGGCAATCTCTCACAGGCACTCGCAGATGCCATCTTCCAGGTGCTTCTGGATGCTATTGATTGGCAGCACTAGTCATCCTTGGCACCACCCATCTTCCAGGTGATTCTGGATGCTACTGATTGACAGCACTAGCCATCCCTGGCACCACCCATCTTCCAGGTGCTTCTGGATGCTATTGATTGGCAGCACTAGTCATCCCTGGCACCACCCATCTTCCAGGTGATTCTGGATGCTACTGAGTGACAGCACTAGCCATCCCTGGCACCACCCATCTTGTTTCAGAGGGTCCGTCTGGGACCTTGCAGGTTGAGTGAAGCTGGCTGGCCAGTGAGTCCCAGTGATCTCCCTGTCTCCACCTCCCCAGTGCTGGGATTACAAGCATGTGTCACCATTCCCAGCTTTCTTACATAGTAGCGTTCCCCCCCCCACCAACTGATACGCTAGGCTGCAATCCATCACTTTAACTTGCCTAGTTCTTTATTGCCTATCTTCCCTCACTGGACGGCAAGCCTCTCGAAGGCAGTGATTTTTCCCCGTGGAGCCCCACGCTGGATACATGCTCAAAGTAATTAAAACAACAAGAGAACACAAGCAGTCAGCGTGGACAGCCTCTCTAGTCCATTACTGTGTCTTTGCTTATTCTGACCTTGCAAATTAAGCTATTTACACCTCAAATGTGTGTTTTCCGATATTCAGATTCACAGCAAACACTGACTAATCTCTAAAAATTAACCCAATGTTTGATGAATATCTGTAGCACATACAGCTACGTGCACTAATTTCATTTTGAAGAAGCAAGGTTTTGCAAGCTGAAGACAGTGAGGGGTGGAAGTGTTGAGGAATCCAGGTTACTACTCAATGGCTATGCACAAGACATGCACGTTCGTGTTCAGCCCCGAATGAGGCAGGCATGCTCGCTTTCCCTCTGAAATGGACTCTTCTCTTTGTAAAACTTTACAGAATTTGTAAAAGTCAGTACACATGAAATATGATTCCACTTAATTTCCCAGACCAGTGTGAACCAGGACTTGAGGTAATGAAGGCTTTCTTTTCTGAAGGCAAGATACAAGACTGGAGATGGACTTGGACACAGTGTCAGAGGGAGACCTAACTGTTAATTTCTTCACGTACAAAGTAAGACTAATCAAAGCAGCAGCGTTGTAAGGTTAGGAAGGTCGAAGAAGACAATAGAAGGTCTGACATCAAATAAGCTCTTAATAACATTAGCCATTTTTATTAAAGTTCATTTCTCAGTGGTTACTTAACATTTTCAAATGATCTGGCAGTTCTCAAGATAGTGAAAGCAGAAGTCTCCGTAGAGCAGGGATTGGCAAATTACAGCTATGACCTGAATCTGGCCCTCTTGGTGTGTTTATAAATAAAGTTTTATTGAAACTCACCACACCTAGTCATTTGTATATTGTCTGCCATTAGTTTAGCCCTTTTGTGTGGGGTCGAGCTTCATTCTCCTCCAAGATACTTCCTCTGGTCCTTGGTGTTCTCTGTTCATCTTTCTTGTGGTCTCTCAGGAGCCAGATGTTATATTTAAGGAGGGTTACCTAGGTGCAACAGAGGTCTTTTTCACTGCAAATACATTCAGATATTAAATATCTGGTCCTTTGCAAATGTTTGCTAATTCTTGCTCTAGAATCGGAGAAAAACAGCTCATGCATGCATGCTTCTGGTCTTTGAATTGGGTCATCCATGCATTGTTCTGGCTTTGGATTGGGTTTTCCATGCATCCTTCTGGCTTTTGGATTGGGTCATCTATGCATTCTTCCGGCCTTTGGATTGGGTCATTCCTGTATCCTTCTGGCCTTTGGATTGGGTCATCCATGCATTTTTCTGGCTTTGGATTGGGTTTTCCATGCATCCTTCTGGCTTTGGATTGAGTCTTCCCTGCATCCTTTTGATCTTTGGATTGGATCATCCATGCATCCTTCTGGCCTTTGGATTGGATCATCCATGCATCCTTCTGGCCTTTGGATTGGGTCATCCATGCATCCTTCTGGCCTTTGGATTGCGTCATCCATGTATCCTTCTGGCCTTTGGATTGGTCATCCATGCATCCTTCTGGCCTTTGGATTGCATCATCCATGTATCCTTCTGGCTTTTGGATTGGGTCATCCATGTATCCTTCTGGTCTTTGGATTGGACCATCCATGCATCCTTCTGACCTTTGGATTGGGTCATCTATGCATCCTTCTGGTCTTTGGATTGGACCATCCATGCATCCTTCAGGTCTTTGAATTGGGTCGTCTTTGCATCATTCTGGTCTTTGGATTAGGTCATCCATGCATCCTTCTGGCCTTTGGCTTGGGTAAGTGCACACCTTGCCCAGACGTGCTTTTCCCGTTTTCTTGCTGACACAAGTACTGGCAGTCCTTTGCTACTTGTCCCAAGACATCCGAATACGGCAGCTCACCATTGTTGCTCTAACTTCTTCAAACCTGACTTTGATCTGGCTGAGAATAAACCGTACTTAGCAGCAATCTATGAAATATAAAAGTGAGGTAGAGAACACATCTCTGTCTCAGGTACAGATCAGCTCAGCTTGTGGGAACACCTTCTATACTCCAGGCCCATTGACTCTGGATTCACACTTTGTGATCTAACACAGGCCTTCTTAAAGTTTTTTTGGCTCACAACCACTGTATTCTTGAAGAAAAATTGTGCAGCCCTAGGTGTATAGGTGTATAAAACTGCTAAACAAATTAAACTTTCTATGGTAATGAGTTACATAGGAATTATTTTAAAGCTATTATTTGCTACAATACACCAGTGCATTCCAATGAGATGGGTGAGGTTGTTTATTTATACATAAAGAATCAAGTCTTTGCTAAATATTTGGTACTGCAGGATGTAGAGCATCTTCATGTTTTTCGGAGTTGATCAATATTTTGATTTTTATAGTCATCAATGCTGAGAACACTGCTTTGCATAAATATGTAATACAAAACTTTAGAAGTATGTTTAGGGCCATTTCAGAAATTGTTGGAAATTCTGTCCTAATTCCAAGCCAAAATTCACTTTAAAATCTTTTTCAAAATGAAACTCAAGTCAGCAACTCAAACAGCAATTTTTAAACCCAAAACATTCTAACAGGATACCATCTAAAGATATACTAATTTGATACATCCTGAGGAATGACAGAGTAAAATATTAAAAGTTCTTGTTTTCTATAATTGAACCATTCTGTTTCTATTATTATAGCCAGAAAATTCCGTGTACAGCAAAAAAATGCCACAGTTCATAACATACAACAGTCTCAGACCTGAGTCATAGCATTTCAGGCATGTTAGTTGGCATTACATGGACAGACAACATGGGCAATGAAGGTACACACATGTTGTCTGTTCAGAAACAAGGCTGCAGTGAAGCTGTGTGATGCAACACACATGAGCACATTTGGTTTGAGTTAATTTTTGTTTTTTTGCATATTCAGGTAGCTTTTACTTTTGATATTTTGTGTGTGTGTGCACGCACACGAGTGTGTGTTTACTCCCATTCTTATGTCACCATGCATCCCATTTCCCCCTGTGTCAGTCAACTTTTGGCTTCTAGAGAAAGACCTGGTGATCTACACTATAACAGACTACCCTTATATCAAGAGACTCATCGAAAGATGCCTGGACACATAGAATCCCAGGATTCTTCATCAAAGAGTCTTGGTTTGCTAGAGGTGTCAACACAGGGGCTATGATCCCAGAATTCAGTAAGAGAGAGGAAGATGGCTCTTAGGTTTTAATTCAACCTGGGGTACATAGCAGGATGCTGTCTCAAAGTAAACAGAATTGTGCTTTATGTCAAAGTATCCTCCCAAGGAAGTGAGTGATAGTTTGGCTGGGTATATAAAGCCCCAAATTTTCATGTTGGAGTGATAGTTTGGCTAGGTATATAAACCCAGTTTCAAGAACACCATTGATACTAGAGGTCCCACATTTATTATAAAGCCTATGGTCATTATAGCTTTGCAGATGTTCTAGTTGTCACCTCTGGAAAGAATATCACAGGTTTCATTTCTGTGTTGGCCTTTCCTCCTGACCCATCCTGCTAGTAAGCCCTTTCCCTCTGGGGATATGGGCTCCATTCTCCTCTAGGATGCTTTTTTCTCCTCCATGTTGTCTTTCCTCATTTTCTGGGCTTAATTGTAACCCTGGGCCTCAGCCCAAATGTTCTGAATCTGGATGCAGAATTTAACAGAATTCCCAGGAAAATGTACATACACATTTTATTTTATAAACCACTGCTGTGATTCAGCCTCACCTCATATGTGACTTAAAGTCACTAAGTGACTAAGGCCACCCCTCACTCGTCACCACATCCATCCCAGAATCCTTTCTCACATCTCTCTAGAGCTAGAAATTGGACATTGCCCTTCTCTAAGGTGAGGAGCCTTCTTATTCCCAGGGGACCCTTCTCTTTTATGTGGTGGGTCCTCTCGGGTACATACAACCTCCCATTCTTTATGGACTCTTTTCATAACATCTGTAAATAGAAGCAGGCATTTCCCAACTTGAAAAGGCTTCATTTGACCCCTCTGCCTCTCCAGGCGCTCATCCTATTTCTCAACTTTCTCTTCCTGCCAGATTCCTTAAATTTATGCAAAAGCAGTCTCTGCCTCTGTTTCTTTATGGAACCCCTGGAAATGGGGCATCTGACTCACCGCTCTAGAATAAATAAATAGAGAAAACTTTGCTGAAAGACTTTCACTCCGTTTTTATGTTCAGGTACTCCAACAGTCTTGGCTGTGGCTGACTACCATGACCTTCCAGAAAGTTCTTTTCCCTTGACTTTCAGGTAACTGTGGTGTTATTTGATCCCACTGGAGGAGGGATGAGGATGCCCTCATCCTCACCCACCCTGCCACTGACACTCAGCTCACGCCTGCACTTTAGAGAGACATTTCCAGACTGTTAAACTATCATCACAGAATACACTTGGGTCCTCTGCATGTGCACACATGCACACATACACACCCACCCACCCACATGCACACATGTGCACACAGAGGTCAGGGTATATGATAATCTAATTATTCACAACATGTGATTATCACATCTCCCTGGCTAGATTGAAAGTAACCAAGGGAAGGTCAAGGTTTGGGCCCCTGCAAAGGAAAGTTGTGGTTCTTTCCTGCTGCCCAGGGACAGCCTGATAGAGTCACACCACCCTAGAAATAAACCTCTCCTTTAACATGTATTGTTGGAAAGACACTAGCCAGCTATCAAAGCTGCATGCCTAGGTGCTACATATGCCCAGAAGGGACATTTTTTTCTAGTCTACCCAAAGGGTTCTGAACGCGTTTGCCAATCCCCTGGCACATCTGTATTTCTCCCAGGTTGGTAACAGCAATCACCTTCACACCCAGAAAAGTCACAGTTCGACTCTCATAGATGTGCAAAGATTCCAGGAAGGAAGCTCGGCGTTGGGGAGGTCGTCTGGGGCTTGAAGACACGAGATGCCAGGATTCATTCTTCGGACAGGACAGATGCCCTGGCTAAATGTAGTGCACAGCCTTTCTGGAAAGATGAGTGTTTCCTTTGCTTCTCTGGCCTGCAGCCCTGCCCCCCCACCAGGGCTCGCTCCAAGCACACAGCGGTGTAAGGGAGGAAAAAGAAGAGGAGAGGATGACAGAGGCCAAGGAAGAAGGTAGGCTTCTCTTTCTGGCCCCTCTATCAAGCTCCTAGGAAGGATAGAGATTCCCTAAGGCCCAGTTCTTCATCTCCCTTTCTGCCCACCTATTGCTGCTTCCCCAGGACTCCCATGTCAGTGCACCGTACTCTTAATAGCACCCAGTAATAGAGACTCGTAAATGTTCAAAGAGCTGAGAACTACTCAGCTGTAGATGGGACATCTCTGTCAATCTCTCAGCGAGGCTCAGGGACCATCAAGGAAGAGCAGGTGAAAAGATTGCCAGAGCCAGAGGGTGCAGAGGAGAGCTGTGACATGCTGACTTCCCAACATGCCATGGTAGTCGCACACGTGAACTCACTGCAGCAGTGGTTACCTGCCCAAGACCTGAACAAGATCACGCCTGGGACTGGAGAGATGGCTCTTGTGGCTAAGAGTTCTCACTGCTCTTCCAGAAAATGCCAGGTCAGTTCCCAGGACTCATGTTAGGAGTTAGGTGGCCCAAAACTGCCTATAATTCCAGCTCCAGGGGATCCAAAGCGTTCTGTCCTCCTTGGTCAACTGCACTCACTTAGTATGCATTTAAACATTCAGGCACTATGCAAGAGTTTAAGGGAGAGAGAGAGACACAGAGAGAGAGAGACAGAGAGAGAGACAGAGAGAGACAGACAGACAGACAGAGAAGGGGGAGGGGGGAGGAAAGGAGGGAGGAAGGAAGGAAGGAAAAAACATGAAGGAAGGAAGGAAGGAAAGAAAGAAAGAAAGAAAGAAAGAAAGAAAGAAA
>LOJH01006520.1:11707-26406 GCA_001685095.1 Ellobius talpinus
AGAAAGAAAGAAAGAAAGAAAGAAAGAAGAAAGAAAGAAAGAAAGAAAGAAAGGAGAAACTAGCGTGGAGCCCATATCTAACTGAGGAGTTACAGGCTGTTGGTGGCTGTGTTGGGGGAAGGAGGAAGAATCCTTTTTCTTTGTGGAGGATTACGATGACCTGGTGGATGACCTCACATCCATGTACATGTGGTCCGTGCTAATTGGACTCAGTGGGTTTAAAAACAAACAACAACAATAATAAATAATATATTAAAAAAGACATGAAGTTGGGAGGGGAATTAGGGTTCCAGGGGGAGATTAGAAATGGTTGACCAAAGAATGGATAAGGCAAATGGATGGAGCTAGAAAAAATCATATTGAGTAAGGTAACCCAGACACAGAAAGACAGTTATCACATGTACTCACTCATAAGTGGATTTCAGACATAAAGCAAAGAAAGCCAGCCTACAAATAGCCATCCCAGAGAACCTAGACAACAATGAGGACCCTAAGAGAGACATACATAGGTCTAATCTACATGGGAAGTAGAAAAAGGCAAGATCTCCTGAGTAAATTGAGAGCATGGGGAACATGGGAGAGGGCTGACGGGGAGAGGAGCAAAGAAAAATGTGTAGCTCAATAAAAATAAAAAACCCCCAAAAATACAAAAAAAGAAATGGGGAGGGTGGGCGGAAGGTATGCTCAAGATACTTTGTATACATGTATGAAATTTTCAAAGGGCAAATTTAAAATATTAAAAAATCAACCCGGCATCTACGCTTGGCTCTGGCCACCCCTGCCTAGCTGCTGTGTCTTTCATAGATCTCTGCTCTGCCCTCTGCAATCCACCTCTGTATTTCCAGTTCATTCTGCTCATGAGTAGTCAGGGTGATATTTTAAGGGTAAATAACATCATGGATTCTCCTGCATAAAACCCTGGTACCCGATGTTATCCTGAAATTATTATTTCATGAGATGTACACTCCAAGTTCGGTCACTTCCTCTCTGAAAGAGCCCTTCTGTTTCAGAGGCACACGCTGCAATACTGATGTGTGAAGTGACACCATGGGCTGGATTTCTGTCCACAGGATGCCAGCTGGGCAGGGAAGGAAGAGCCTGGCCATGTTGGAGCGAGGCTGGCAGGCGTCTACTGAGCTGCTCTGCTTCTGAAGGCATCAGGGAATTCTTATAATGAAAGAGTTATGGCACAAATTGCGAGGGGGTTTCCTTACTCATAAAATTAAAAGAAAGAAAAAATAAGAAAGGAAGGAGGGGAGATAGAGAGAAGGAAAGAGAGAG
Source organism: Ellobius talpinus (assembly GCA_001685095.1). NCBI lineage: Eukaryota > Metazoa > Chordata > Mammalia > Rodentia > Cricetidae > Ellobius > Ellobius talpinus. The sequence goes on from LOJH01006520.1 coordinate 12,989, forward strand.
AAATAGAGAGAGGGGGAGGGAGGGAGAGAGAAGAGAGAGAGAGAGAAAGAATATGTGATGAGAAATCCCATTACTCATCATAATAAAATAAAATTCCAGACAAACATATTTCTGGGCCTGCCAGACCCTGTCTGTTCCTGCCCCACCAGGGCTCCAGGATTATCTCATGCTTGAATCTTAAATCTTGGGCTCTCCCTGTGTATCCCTCTGGTTCCTTGAAATTCCCAAAGAAACTGCTCCTGCCTGGGGGTTTATCCCACATTATTCCCAAGGCCAAGAACCAGCTCTACATTCCCCAGGCATGCTCATGACCCCATCCTGCTAACCCTCAGGTCTCACTTTATAATCCACTTTTCAGAAACACCTTGATTTAAAAGTAATCTCCCCGGTTTTCTTTATCCCTGCTTGTTTTCACGTCCTGTCTGATTAGCACAGATCCGGTCTGTCTCCCCCTGGAGGCCTGCATTCCACAAAGGAAATGCTCGGGGATCCTCTGCTCACTGGAGTATGCACCCCACAGCACCCCCTAATCTGAGACAGACAGGAAGGAAGGGACTCTTGCACCCTCAGTCCCCTTCTAAAGGAATCTGCCTTTGGCAACTAAAGCAGTAATTTAAATGAAACCAAAAAAAATTGCAGAGGAAATGTTTCTCAAGATCAGCAAATATTAAGCATTCTCATGCATATATATTTTATGATTATTCTTTTATTAAAGAATACAAATGCAGGGATATGGTGAAAAATCTCTCATGTTTTCCTCTCCAGACTCAGCCTTTATCTTCCCCATAAGAAACCAGTTTCATGAATTTGAGGTGCATTCAGTGTATAGTTAAAAATTATTTCAAATCTTTGTGTCCATAGGAATGGTATTATATAGTATATGTTTTTAAAATTTAGTTAGCTTTTTTGCTTATGCGTGTGTGTGTGTGTGTGTGTGTGTACGGGATATGTGTGTGTGAACATCTGTGAGTGCTCAGGTGGGGGTTGGGTGTCTTCCTTGACCATGTTGAGTGAGGGTCTTTCACCGGACCCAGAGCTCAGAATTTGAGTTGGGCTGACCAGAGCTTGCCCCGAGGGGTCCCTGTCTCTGACTCTCACAGGCTGGTATCTCCGTGGGCTCTAGGGATCTCACTCAGCACCTTGCCCACCTAGCTGCCTCCTCAGCCAGTGGCACGCGGCTGTCATCCAAGCACTCAGGAGGCTGAGCAGGAGAATCACCACAAATTCAAAGCTAGTCCAGGCTACATACTGAGACCAGTCTGAAAAAAAAATGCCCAGATTTTTATTAATTAATCCTAAAGAAAGAAGGAATAAATGGCCACGTATAGTGCATAACCTGCAGTTTCCATTTTCCGTCCAATATTGTTATATGCATGTGTGTGCATATGTTGGTCAATTAGGTTGGCCATTGTTAGCCGTTCCACAGCAATATGCTCTCTGAATACACCAGGGTTTATTTATTCATTCCCTTAATGAGATACATTCCACTTATCTCCAATTTTATCTCTGACGACAAGATTGGAAAACACGTAGTTAGACAGGCTGTCTCCTAAAGCACCTGCCCCGTGTACTCATTTAGATTGGCCAGAATAAATGAGTAAAAACTGGCCGGGTCACAAGGCAATGGGAACGTTCATATGCTCCTGCTGGTACGAACATGAATTGATGTAATCGTTGGAGAGAGCAATTTGGCAATATCTAGTTAAGATAAAAGTGCTCAGCCCTGTGCCCCAGCAATTCCATCTGTAAAATAAATCCCATCACCAAAGGTAAATTACGTATTCATTTTCTACTCAACAGAAATGTAAACTGTATAACATCAGGACAGTTTAAAGTTCACAGTCCGGTTCTATATGCATCATCTAACTTGACATTCCCAACCATAGGAGAGCAGTATCGGCTCATATGGTAAATGATGGGTAGAGGACAAGTTCAAAGCCGCTTGGCTTTGACCACTTGGTGCTGGGGCTCAAAACTCACCAGTTTGACTCGGCATCCAACATGCCCGGGCCCCTCCCCGCAATCCTAGTTAGCTTTGACTGCAGCTTGACACACCTGAGGGTCATCTGGGAAGGGAGTCTCAATAGAAGGGATTGTTTAGAGCAGAGTAGCCTGTGGGCATGTCTATGGGGGATGGGTTTGTTTGGTGATTGACTTAGGAGGGCCCAGCCTACCATGGACAGCGCCATTGCATGGGCAGGTGGTCTTGGGATGGCATTAGACTGAGCGAACCAGCAAGCAGCATTCTCCCACAGTTCCTTCACTGAGTACCTGCTTGAATTCCTGCCCTGACTTCCCTCACTGATGACCTGTGACCTGTGAGCCAGCTAAATTCCTTTCTCCCCAAGTTTCTCTTGGTCAGAGTATTTTGCCTCATCCGTGGAGATTGAAATTAGAACACTGCTCATCGCCTCCTGGTGTTTTTACACGAGGAAGAAAGTTAACAGACTGTAGGTACCTGGAATTGATGTCCATTCAGTCCCCTTCCACAGGCCTGTGCCCATCCTCCAAGGGCTGTAGGTCATGGGTCACAACTGTTCTTCAGAGAATGGCCCTTGGTCATACGAAGCAGCTTTTACTGGAGATGCCAGGAAATTTGCCTCCATTTTCCTTGGCAGGGATGTCTTAGGCAATGACCAACAGATATGGGTATGCGTGGGTGGCATGACGGAATTAATTCTGTGGGATCATTTATGCTCAGCACTCCCTGTGACTAGGACAGAATCAATGGGATCCACAGCTTTGCCTAGTGTGATGGTCTGAATGAGGATGGTCCCCGTATTTGAATGCTTCATCCTTAGCTGGTGGGACTGTTCTGGAGGATTAGGAGGTGTGGCCTTGTTGGGGGAGATGTGACATTGAGGATGGGTTTTGAGTTGTCAAAATATCAGGCCAGGCCCAGCCTCTCTTTTTCTCTCTGCCTCCAATTTTCAGATAAGATGTAAGCTCTCAGCTGCTGCTCCAGCACCACGCCTCACTGCTGCTATGATGGCCACAGACTCACTTTTGAAATGGCAAGGAAGCCCTCAGTTACATGCTTCCTTTTATAAGTTGTCTTGGTCATGGTGTCTCTTCACAGCAATGGAAGAGTAACTAAGACACTTAGTGTTTTTCTCTGTGTTGTTTTGATTTGTTTGTTTCTTTCTGCTTTCCTCTCCAGTCATCGCATGAGGCTTCCCACCCTGGGCTCTTCTTTTAAGGTGACTGATCCTCAAGCATTTAGACTGTACATGATGACTCACAGACCTTTTGAAAGTGCACAACACCAGAATCCATCACCCCCACCCGAGTCTCTGTTTCAGTTGGTGGAGAAAGAACCCCAAGGACTTTACTGTTCTATGTAAGCAATCTACTGTGGCTAGCCTGGGGCCCAAGGGTTGTGAAATTCTGTTCCAGGCTTTAAGGCAGTAGATTTCAGAGAAACAGACTCCAAGGGACTCTGGACTTAGATGACCCGCTGACAAGGAGAACTCCAGCATTAGTGGTGGTGGGATTGATTGCTCTGGGCAACATGATTTCTACGGCAGCTTTCAGTCACAAGGGGATGGAACAGCTTTTGCAATATTTCTGGTACATGAACAATATAGTGGAGACAGTCATCGCGAGGGCTATGAAATTAAGAGGCTATTTCTGAGGGCCCCTGGAGCATCAAAAGAAGAAAATGACAGACCCAAGACAATTAATCATCAGCTCAGAACAGATATCTTCGGACACAAGGTCCTTATCTTCCGGTGCTGAAAGACCCAAACATGATGAAAATGAAACTCAGAGTCTAATTTGAAGAGATACAGAACTTCAGAGAAGTTCAAACTCTTAGTCTTGACAACTTATCTACTAAAGTAGGAGCCCTAATGTGAATAGAGTAGGACCTGAGGGTTATTAGTGTGACACCCCTGTGGCTGTGATCAGTAGCAGCGGAGGATCCCCTGACACCCCAGGACCCTCAGAAGTATTCCTGTCTCCCGCTTGTCAGAAGACAGTCCATTGGCTCAGATAACCATATGTTAGGAAAGAGACTGTTCAGATATTTTTAAGGCCCAATAAAGCTTCAGATTGCTAATGATAGCTGACGATGATAATCTCAGCTATCAACTAGATGAGACCCAGAATCACCTGGGACATAGGCCTGTGGTGGTGGTGACCATCTTGCTTAGGTTAATTGAGAGAGGAAGCACTGTCCACTGTGGGTGGCACCATTCCCTTGGCTAGGAACCTGGGCTACATAAGGGGAAAGTTAACTAAGCACCAGCGTTCTTTGCTCTCCTCCTCCCAACTGTGGATACAATCTAACCAGCTGCCTCAAGCTCCTGTTGCCACCACTTCCCCACCAAGATGGACTGAATCCTGGGAATATGAGCACAAGCAAACCCTTTCTCCCTTAAGTCACTTTTTTCAGGGAGTTTTATCACTGATGCAGGAAAATTTACTGATATAGTATCTGAAGGCTGGCTCAATGTGCTCCCATGGCTTCCCTCCTAGACAACACATGAAGTCAGGGGACAACAGAGCTCTAGGTCAGCGCCATCTTCACAGAGACTCCACTGAGTTCCCAGGCCAATCAGTGGCCATTTCCCTAGGGCACGGATTCCCGTCTCAGCACAGTACTCATCTTTACTTCTCAGTCTGTTCGCTGCTTTGAGGACTGCACAGCAAGCAAAGCTATTGTGCTAGGAAAAGGACGGTGGGCATCTTGAGACTGACAACCATCCCACCCCAGCAGACCAAGACAGCAAAACCAAAACCTGCATCCATGGTGGGAGGGATGGCAGAGACAAATGTCCCAAACATTCTAGGATGCAGCGGTCATATTCTTCTTAATCATAATGTCTGGCCCTTATGAAAATGAGATGGATCATTACTGGTGTCAAGTTTAATCAAGCTCCAGGTCCAACTGTGTTTGTTGGATTAATGGAATGTCTTTAACAAAACGGGGTGAGCAGCTACAAAGTGTTCATGTAGCTCCCGACCTGGCTATTGTGATCTGTTCAATGACCCCTAAGATAAAGGCCTTGTGAGTGTGGTTATATGTATGTGAATGTGAGCACTACGTACATGCACAGAGGTCAGAGAAAGATGTTGAGTATCCTGCTTTATTATTCTCTTTATTATTCTTTACCTTATTCCTTTGAGACAGAACTTCACTGTGTCTGGAGCTCATGATTTCCAGGCTGCCTGGCCAGCGAGCTCCAGGGATTTGCCTGGCTGTGCCTCCTGTGCTGAGGTTACAGGCTTGAACAGTCATGCTTGGGTTTGTAGATACTGAGGATTTGAACTTAGGTCCATGGACTTGCACATCAGTGGCTCTTACTCACGGAGCCATCTCCCAAGTCCAAGTTGGAGGATTCTACAGTTTGCATTAACAGGACTGGCGTGAGTATATATCCACTGTCTTGTTCCAGGGCTGTGTTAATTCTCCCACTCTCTGTCTCAGGGGCATCTGGGTGTCTGGATGACGTCATATTAATTGGACCTAATAAGCAAGAAGTGTAAACATTATTGGTGCCTTAGACACACATTCTGCAGAGGATAAGAAATAGTTCAACAAGCTCTTCCAGAGGATTTGAATTTTAGTTTCCCAGCATCTACATTAGGTGACCCATAACCACCTATAATTCCAGCTTCAAGGCATTGGATACCTTCTTCTGGTTTCCAAGAGCACCTGAACTCATGTACACACACACACACACACACACACACACACACACACACAATTAAATATAAAACCTAAGGCACCCAAGTGCTTGGGAGACTCAGTGCTTTGAGACAGGCCAGGAGGTTTCATCAAAACAACAGGAACTCCCTGTGCCTTGGAGGTCCTTCCTAATGTTAGCTGCCTGTGCACAAATATGTAGATGCATATGAATATGTCCTTAAAATGCAGTTGGATACTCTTATATGTACACAACTTGTTTCATTTAACAAGATGTCTTGGAAATAGCTCCAAGACCATACATAGCTACCTTGTTTTTAAAAAGGTTTATTGTGTTTATTTCATAATATTGATAGGCAATAACTTACACAATTGCTTCCCATGAGAAAATGGACACTATGTTCTCTGTGTTGGAGGAATTTAATACAGCCTGTTTGGTTACCAAGGTGTCCGGATGACTGGAAGGAGATCCTGCGTAAGCCCAGCTCTTATTCCACTATGAAGGCTTAAGTCACTACGCTTCAGTGACCACAGGAAAGGTTCCTACTCCTAGGACATCAGGAATCCCCTGAAAAGGGGTTGGGGGATTACAACAATCTACAGTTTGTATTTAACATATTGATGGGGTACTTTTTTAGCACTTGCTTGATTTCCTAGCTTGCTTCTCTGTTGCTGTGATAAACACCCTGAACAAATGCAACTTGTTAGGGAAGAGCTTGTGTGTGCTTACTGGTTTATGGTCCATCACAGAGGGAAGCCATGGCAGGAGCCTGGAGGCAGGGACTAATGCAGAGACCATGGAGGAACACTGCTCATTGGCTTGCTCTCCATGGCTTGCTTAGCCTGCTTTCTTAAACCATTCAGGACCATAGGTAATGCACTACTCACAGTGGGCTGAGCCTTCTTACATCAATTAGCAACCAAGAAAATGCCCCATAGGCCAATCTGATGTTCTTCCTCTCAGATACGCCAGGTTGACAATGTGATGCTGGGACTGTTAGCATGCACAGAGCCCCAGGTTCAAGCCCAAGCACCCCATAAACATGCCCATGCCTGTAATCCCAGCACTTCAGAGGTAGAGGCAGGAGAGCCAGCATTTCAAGGCCAGCCTTGGCTACATAACAAGTATAAAAAAATAAATATTGTCTCATTTCCCTTTTTCCACCACCAGTTAGTAAGAAGTAGTTTTAAATTACTTATTGATAATTTCCCCCTTTAATTACTTGCATCTTTCCTCTCATTTTAAAAATGAGCATTTGGGCCTTAAAAAGAAACAAACAAGCTCGTGAATGTTTTCTAGCTATTTTCTAAATTGTTCCTGCTCATTTAATTCTCGTAAATGTTTTTTCCCACGTTGTCACCTGGGCTGTGGTTATTGTTTTAATTGTTTGATCACATTGTTTGCCTTTATGGCAATTAGATCTTATGATACTTCGTTAAATTTCTTTCTCTGTCATAAAAATATTTCTGCATCTTTTAATTTTGCTTGTGGCAGGGGGCCTGAAAGGATGCACCTGGCAAAATGTCCATGGCAGGGTCAGAGGACAACTTCCACCTAGTGGGTCCCAAGGGGGACTGAATTTGTGTTGTCTGGTTTGGAGACAAGCCCCCTTGTCCTCTGACCACTGTTCACATTTTCCCAAAGGCTGGCTTTTGCTTATGCTCGGCTCTTAGAGTTCCTTTATGGGTATGATGAGCTGTTTGGAGGAGCAGGTACAGTATACTCCCCAGGCTACTTTCTTCTGAGATGTCACTCAAACCTTAAACTAAATTGTCAAATATAAAAGCATCTGATTTGGCCTCTCTTCACCTCACTGGACCCCTCTGGTTGTCCTGGCATCGTTACAGTTCAGGGAACAAATCCCTGGAGAGGGTGCTTTCCTACCTATTGAGTGAAACCCTTTTCAGGCTACTTCTTCCTCAAAACACTCTCAGGAGCCATTGAGATGGCTCAGTGAGTAAAGATGCTTACCATCTAGCCTGACAACCTGGGTTCGATTCCTAGAACCCACACAATGCAAGGAACGAACCTGAAAGCTGTCCTCTGGCTACCGCCCCCCCACAAAATGAAGAACATTTTCAGCCATTCAAAGGCATTTTCTCCCTGTGTGGTATTTAGAAATGACTTGCTATTTAAAACTCTAATCTGAGCAGGGCCTGGAGGTGCAGACCTGACATCTCAGCTACCTGGGAGGCTGAGGCAGGTGGATTCCAAGCTCAAAGCCGGCCTGGGAAATAGAGGGAGTACAAGGGCAGCCTGGGCAATTTAGTGAGGCCTTTTCTCAAAATTGAGAAGTGGGGGGGGAATGTGGATTTAGCTCGGTAGAAGAACATTTGCCTTGTAGATATGAGGTCCTGGGATCTACCCCTAGGATTAGGAGGGAAAAAATCTCTTTTCTGGATTTTAATTGTGACCTGACTATATATATGGGGCTGGGAAGATGGCTCAGAGGTTAAAATGTTGTGTAAACACAGGAACCGGAGTTCAGTTCTACATCACCCATATAAAACAAGGCACGGCAATGTATGTCTGCAACCCCAGTGTTGGGGTTGGAGACAGGAATATTCCAGGAGCTTTCTTGCCAACTAGACTAAGCCAAAATGGTGAGGTCCAGTTTCAGAGAGACTCTGTTTCAATAACAGCAAGAAGTGATGTGGGCTGGAGAGATGGCTCAGTGGTTAAGGGCACTGGCTGTTCTTCCAGAGGACCCAGGTTCAATTCTCACTACCTAAATTCCCACCACCCAAGTTCCCACCACCCACATGACAGCTTACAACTGTCTATAACTCCAACTTCAGGGAATCTGACATCCCGCCGCCTGGTTTCTATAGACACCAGGTATGTACATGGTGCCCAGATATGCAAAACACCCACACATAAAATAATTTTTAAAAAAATAATGTAGGAAGGAACACACCTAAAGTTGACCTCTGACCTCCACATGTTCACAGAGAGAGAGAGAGGGGGGGGCAGCATCATCAAGGCCACACATTTTCCTATTGATTTTCCAATTGGTGTATCCAGTAAATAGAAAAAGTTCCACTGGATTCTATTTGTTCTAACAGAGAGACAGATGGCTCTCCTGTATTCTCTAGCTTCCTATTCATCTCCCATGCTCATGGGTGTCTCTTCTTGATACGCTTCTTATTTCCTCATTGTATTAGCTTAGACTCCCACGGTTACGCTAAATGGTAGGAATGAGCGCTTTTAAACTTTCTTCAAAACCGTCTTTAGTCCGATTGGTTTTTAAGAACTGTGAGCATAGTATTTCCGACTGGTTTGCTAAAATGGGCGTGCAGACTCACCCAGATTGAAACGTTCCCCTTAGTCTAGCTATCTTTTATTATTGAGAGGGTTCAGTATGAGAAAAAGACTCACTGTGAAGGGCAGCGGTTTACCTCATAAGCCTGGAGAGAGGTCAAACCTGTCTTAGTCTGCTTGTGTTGCTATCACAAAACACTCGAAGCCGGGTATTTTATAGACAACAGAAATCTGCGTCATGCATTTCTGGAGGCTAGCAGTCCAAAGCCAACGTAATGTGACAGTGTTGGCGTCTGGTGAGGGCTGTTCCCTGCTTCCAAGGAAAGCCATGTCCTTGTGCAGCAAAAGGCAGAAAGCTAAAGAGCACTCCTTCAGTCTGATCCTCGATAGGAAACCAAACCCACTCTTGGGCTTCCGGTTCCCTCAGTCAATGAGTGGCAGGGACGGAAAGGTAGAAAGAGGTCTTCTCTGGCTTCCCTGCATCTCTGATAGCAACTGTATCCACTTTACGACTACCACCACCATCTTGCTTCATTCTGTTGTGCTCATAAGACATTCTGACCAAAAGCAACTTAGGGGAGAAAGGGGTTTATTTCAGCTCACAGGCCACAGTCCCTCACGAAGGGAAGGAAATCAGGTAGGAATTTTGAAGCTGCTTGCTGGCTCCCTCACAGCCTCACACTTAACAGCCCAAAACCACCTGCCCAGGGAATGGCGCCACCCATAGGGGCGGGGCCCTCCTATATCAGTTAGCGCTCCAGATACTTCCTCGCAGACGTGTCTTCGTGACAGTTTAACCTGAACCTGAGCGGTTGATCAATGGCAACTCCTTTCTTGGGTTATGTCAAGTTGACACCACTCTCAACTTTTCCCTTGTGAGGTCAGCTTCAATGGGACTGACCCTCGCTAGACATGGCTCCTCTCTTGTCCTCTTAGCAACCGTTGCTAGGCAACCATATTAGGCTCCCCAGCGGATATCACCTCTGTAACCAAGTTCCTGTATGAAACCACCTTGGTCTGACACCTGGACCCCTACTTCTTCACTGGCCCCTAACTCCTAGGAACCTTGTTGTAAGATCCCCACACATCCGTTTGGATCAGTTACCTTTATGCTTCTTTTTTGACATATTACATATTGACAATGTATAATTGCATGTGGGTATAGTGTACAAGGTGATGTGGTGATTTTTTAATACAAAGAGAAAGATTAAATAAAGCTAATTAACTTCAAATTTCTGACTTTTTCTTGTGATGGGACGTTTGAGATTTACTTTTAGTTATGTTGAAACGCTGTTTGCTCTGCTTAAGAAATCACCTATTTCATACTGATGTTCACATCTGTGAGGCTTTAGTTGTCTATAAAATCTTGTAATTTTTAAAGCCATCCTTGCTTCAGCAGCGACTCTCCCACTTCTGTCCCCGATGCTGCTTCTCTGCACGTGTCCCTGTGTGTCTTAATGATGCAACTTGTCAGACATCTGTCAACTTTATAGCATTTTCTGGGTATTTTGCATAAATCCTTACTTAATTGCCATATCAACTGCACCAAGGAGGCTTCTCTTATCTGAAACGGCAGCCGAGAGAAGCAGCCCCTGCCTCACCGGAGCGCCACGTGTCTGCTGAGTTGCAGATTCGTCGCTTGAACTCAGGTCTCTCTGAATTCAGGACCTGTGCTCGCCTCCCTTCATCAAACAGTCGGAAGGCTCGTCAGATTAAGAGGGATCGGCACGAACTGGCTTGACATTTTCTACAGAGAACGTGGATTTCTTTTGTAATTGGGAAAGAAGTTAATTAAGCCTAAACAAATAATTATAATAAAAATAGCCCTTCAGAAGAAATGTCACAGTACAACGACTCAAGTCTGAAATGCTTATGTCAGGGAGGCCCCGGCAGGTCTTCAGGTAGCCTGCCTTAGACCTTCGTTTTCCCTTCTCTGTCTTGGACCCTGAAGTCTCTGCAGCAGCTGAAGCTATTGTTAACTGCCCTTACACCTTCTCCAAGAAGCTTACGTTGGGACCTAGACGTGCGCGCATGCGTAGATCAGAGTACAACCCGCGGTATCATTCCTCAGGCCCCTTCCACCTTTTATTCGAGATAGGGTCTCTCATTGACCTGGAACTTCACCAAGTAGATGAGGCTAGCTGGCCAGTGAGCCCCAGGGAGTCACCTGCCTCTGCCTTCCATCACCATCGCTGACATTACTAGCTTGCACCACTGTAACCAGCTTTTTACCTGAATTTTAGGTTTAAATCCCGTTCCTCATGCTTGTGCGGCAATTGCCTTACAGACTGAGCCATCTTCCTCGCCCATGGGAAGTAACCATTTTGCTGGCTCATTACGGTTTCTGTGGTTAGAAATTCTGTTATGTTCTGCATCCAAAGGACTCAGAGTGGCTGGAGAAACTGAGGTTCATGGGAACAGAACTGATCCAGGCCAGCGGTATAGCGCACCAGTTTCCTTGGCTGGGGCAATCAGAGAAGGATCATATTCTGTTCTTACTTCCTTTCTAGTCCTGGCCTCTGCTTCTGAGTCAGAAGAACCCTGAACAGGCCTAAAATAGCCTCCTGGCTGGCAGGATGTAGCGATGCATACCACGGCTTGCATATTGATTTTGATTTTTTTGGTTCTTATCAAGATATATTCTTCATCCCTTCAGGTAAATAGTGACCTTGGACTCACCGCCTTCCATATTTGCAGTCTGGGTCAATGAGTCTCAGTATTGACCTGGGGGGTGGGCATCGATAGCTGCTTATTGTTAAGATATTTCAATGTCAATAAGGGGCCCCACGGAGGTGGGAGGGGGCCTAGGCAGAAAACCCAGCAGCTAAAAAACCAATCCCTTTCCCCAGTTGTCATCTCAGCTTGGAAGGGGCTGGTTCTGAAATTGATTAACTTTGCTGCAGGGAGTGGGTAAACAAACTCCCAACATCTCCTGAATTCTGCCAAGAGAACTTTCTTAGAATTGCTATCCATTACATCGAAGGGCTAGAAACTCCCACCCACGTGCATCTGCCCCTGTCTCCCTTCCCCCAACCAACAGAGACTTACAGGGTAGAAGATCAGGGGTCTGATGCTGTGGACATTGCTTGTACGTGGACATTAGACACAGACACTCCCAGGAACAAATCTTGTTTATGTGTGCAGGTGTGTGTACGAGTAAGCAAAACACACACATAAGGAGGCCAGAGGTCAGCACTGAGGGTCCTATTCCATCATTCTCCATTTTATCTGTGGAGACAAGGTCTCTCACTGAACCCAGGGCTCGTGAGTTTTGCCCGTGAGTTCCTGCATCCTCCTGTCTCAGATCTGCTTAAGGCTGGAATTGTAGCCTTCTGCTTTCATGCTTAGCCTTTCTGTGGGTGCTGGGGACCTGAACTCGGGTCTCATGCTTACACAGCGAGTTCTTCACATATCGAGCTGTCTCCTCAGGATCTTGGTTTTATTGTTTTTAAACAGCAGCATCCTTACCTGGGAGGGATGACTAGCATACCTATCCCATGGGGTGTGGACATTCTGTCTGGGTTTGGTTGACACTGAGTAGATGCTACATAGTCCTGGCCTGGTCACTTCTATTATTACTCACTTCGCTAAGTTAAGGTGCTTCTCTCAGAGCCTTGACTCTCCTTCCCAGCATCCCCTGCTCTGCGTCTTAGTCCTGCCCCCAGTTCATGGGTGGATTTCAAAGTCTCACTCTCGCTCTCGGATCACACATTTATCCATCCTCAGTGGACTGCTTTCAGCTGTGGGCTCGCTGATGCCTCTGCTTCAGTATGCTTGGCCTGGCCTGGAGGTCCCAGGAGGCCAAGACTCTGCATCCCTGGCAGGGCCTGTGGTTCCCCTTCCAGCAGATGTCATCAACTCTGCTGATGAATGCAGGGGCTCATTATCCCTACCTGAGAAAGACACTTAGATTTGTTTTCTTTTGCCAAAAAAAGCATCGATTCCCTGGGCTGGCTCACAGGATAAACACAAAGCACAGCCTAAGCCCCGCAGCTCTGGCTTCCTTCTGCGTTTGTCTCCTTCGCTTTGGGTCACTTGCTTACTTCGGAAAGTTGGCATGCTAGTCACTCAGTGTGTCCGAATCTATCTTATCACACTTCAAAACTGAAGACAGAGATAATCATTGCCCTAAAACCGCAGTCACCTTGGATTCTTGGCAGTACAAAACCTGGCAGGACAGGCATCCCCAGAGAACAATGATCACCCATGAGGACCATGCTGCATGCTAGAACATCTCATGGGAACCAGATAACCTCCTGCAGCAACTTCAGACCACCACACTGAACCAAAGATGCCAGCATCTTGCCCCTTGCCCCAACTCAAATCTAAAGCTAAAATCACCATCCCGATCTTATGAAATCTTGGAGTCACTGGACCCCTTTTTCTGTTCCTCTTCTCTATGTGGCCAATTTGAATAAATTGAATAAATCTCTCCATCTCTGCTTATAACTGCTCCCTCTCTCTTTCTCTCTCTCTCTCTCTCTCTCTCTCTCTCTCTCTCTCTCT
>LOJH01006522.1:487-32322 GCA_001685095.1 Ellobius talpinus
CCAGGACAGGCTCCAAAGCTACACAGAAACCCTGTCTCAGAAAACCAAAAAAAAAGTGTCCTTAAGATAAACTATCCATGGTTCCAGTCTCTCTAACCAATGTCCAAGGACACCACCATAGCTGCAGAGAAGAGAAACTGAATCTGACCATGAATCAAGTGAATCAATAAAGGAAAAGATTAATACATCCAACAATGGGAGTGGGGGAGCAGAGGAGTGCAGACGCTCTTCCAGCAAAGAAAGTGCCATGAAAAAGGTTACTCAAGAGCTGCACATCTGGGTGCACACACCCTTCATTTCAGGCATGCTACCATTGCACCATTGCTGTGACTAAGTGACCCCAAATTTAGGAACTTAAATAAAATGTGTTTGTGGCCTCATATCGTCTATAGGAAAGTGAGCAGCATGCAGTTTGAGTGGATTCTGTCCCTAGGTTGTTAACCCAGTGTTGATTGGGGCTATGATCTCAGGGGAAGGCTCAGATAGGAATGGGTCCCTTACCAAGATACCCCATTCTTCCTTGGCTGGACTGTTGTGGAGGATTGATACATGTTGGGGGAGGCATCATTCTTGAGGCAGCCATCACTTTCTCTGTAATGTTTATCAAGGACAAGGCAGTGGGCACATCCCTGATACAGGATGGGATATCAGGAGGTAGGAATGTCTGTTGGAGATTCTTGTCAGCTGCCGCTTGCCATCGTACCCACACCCTGGGTCAAGTTCACCATACAAATAAATCCAAAGGTACCTGGGATAGCACTACACAGTCCTTTATCATTTAGCAGTCACCTTATTTTTCAATCTAAGTATTACCCCAAAATTTATTCTCCAGTTAGAAAAGTTGGGAGGGGGCGACTGAGATTTCTTAACATCTTGATGTTCTGCTTCAACATAAACTGGCAAGCCTGCTTGATCTTATTCTGAAGCTCTTGAGAAGTATCATAAATATTTAAGGGTGTACAACTGATAAAAATGCAAAAGTCAGAGGTCTGCCTGTAAAATGGATAATTATATTTTTATTGCCTAATAAAAAGCGACCTCAAATGTGTTATCGTGCTCTGTAGAGGTGGTTTAACAGTGTCCTGCACCTAGGCTTCCTTTCTAACCTACTGTACATCACAGCTACTAAAAAGCTCCTTGACTTAGATGACTTGCCTTCTGCTTGGTTCCCTTATGAATGAATATGTGAAATGAGAATTCGGTATGTGCCCCTGGAGGATTCTGTCTGAGAATTTAGCATCTACATGGTTTAGTAGTCCCTTTGTACACTGCTGAACAATGATTTCAATAGAAACTGGCTTTCCTTGAGGAGTTGATTGTTTAAAAGCTTACTAGACTCATACAACCTTGGTCAGCTCATTTATACACTCATGCTAACACAAAATCTGTGTAAATGTAAATTTCTCCCATTTCTGAAGATTCTAGCCCCACCTTGGGAATGGTCCAGCCTTTCGCTGCTTTTTCTCATGGTCTCTTGTTGTGGGCTGTGTCTTCCCACAGATGCAGCAAAGGTATCAAAGCTGAGTTCAGATAACCAGTGCTTCCCTGACTGGCAACACCTTGCCATTGGATCCACAGAAGGGAGGCACATGAGGAGCACAGCAGCATCTAGGCATGTTCTGATGACAGAGACAAGAGAACAAACATGTCTTCTCTGAGTTCACCTGTGAGACTCTCTGTCCATTCATTCCCTTGCATGGTCACATAAAGGACATCAGAGTTCCCAAGGAAAGCAGCGGGGATGGGGAGTCCCAGTATTGAAAGTGTGGGCACAAAGAGGATGGATCAGTAATGGGGATATAAGCATCTGCTGGGGCATGGCCTTGTCATGGGGATGGAGCCAGAGCAGTGATCATCTGCCATCCCTGAGCATCCTAGGACCCCTTCAGTTATTTCAAGGTGAAGTTAATATAGGATGCTTTAAAACCATTAACTTTCAAACTGAAGCTCCAAAAAGAATCCTTCCTAATGTTCATTTGTGAGGATGCTCATGACCGGGAAGTCCTACCTGCTACTGTATTGCCTTGGGGAAGGAAATTTCCCAGCACAACAAAGGGACCAACCAGGGATTCCTCACACCACAGCTCTTTAGAAGCTCCTGTGTTGTCCACTTCATTAAGAAACTCTTTTCTGTTATTTTCTGTGATAACGCTATTCTGATCAGCTGTGCGCTAGCAGTAATCTATAAATAATTTAACCTCACACATATGCATCCTTTTATGGGTTATCTGCAAACACGCACACATAAGAAGTGTGATATTAGTGACCTGGGTGAACTTTAACACGAGTTACAATGCATTTGTGTGGGGGAAGTGCTACAGTTTGAGGATGTCCCTGACAGTTCATGAGCTGGATGTGTGCTCTGCAGGGTGGTGGTGTCAAACCCATAAAGATGGGGGTGGGTGGAAGGCATTTGGGTTTTGATACACAAATCTTAGCAGGGGTTGATGCTGGAGTGGTGGTCAATTCTCAGAGGGCAGGGCACACACATGCTTAATTCTTTTGCATAGATAAGTTCCATTCCAATTTCCTGTCTATGATATGTATACATATGTCTATGCATAGTATGCTATGGGTGTCAGGAGGCTGGAAAGGCTAGCAGCTCAGGGCTGCCTAGGTAGAGACCTGTCTACTTCAAGTGACCAGCAAGTCTGTGGAGGGGGCTTTTCATCCCTGTTAGATTCTCTGAAACTCGGGTTGTTATATGGGTTGAAATTCTACTGGATACACTTGGGAAATGAAAACAGAAGCATCCCCTTTCCATCCATCCATTCAAATGAAACGTAAGTGAGCTCTTTGGTGTTTATGTAGAACCACAGACCATTCCACTCATCTGTGCTCTGTTCTATGTTTGCATCTTGGAAACGGAGGAGGCAAAGCTGTGTCCCCAAGGATTGAGTCAGGGGCCAGGGGATCAGCAGGGGGGCAGTTGCACACTAATGGCTGATCCAAAGGACTTTGTAGGCGGTGATCAGAATGCTAGGGGGCCTAGTTGGGACCTTGGGTTTGGCACAGGAGAACAGTACTGTTCAGGAGGAAGGACAGGCAACATCTGCAGGGTCATCCTCCAAGCTCAGTGTACAGAGAAACAGACAGAAAGCACACAGGGCACAAGGAGAGCACAGGATGCAGCCACCAACCAACATGCTGTGTGAACCTCAGCCCTCCCCTGCTTTGATGAGTTGTTTAGGAAAAGTGGGGCAAGTACATTGTTCAGAAATAGCAAATCTAAGATACTAATGTATTCTCCCAGGGCAGGCTCCTTTGTTAGACTCACCACCATGCATGTTGTGCTGGCTACTTTTATGTCTACTTGATGCCAGCTAGAGTTATTTAGGAAATAGGAGTCTCAGTTGAGAACATTTTACCTCAGTATTGGCATTTTCTTGATCAATGATTGAGGTAACAGATCACTGTGGTCAGAGGCCCCCCTGGGCAAGTAGGTCTTGGGTGCTGTAAGAAAGCAGGCTGAACAAGCCATGGGGAGCAAGCCAGTAAACAGCATCCTCCATAGCTTCTGTTTCAGTTCCTGTCTCTAGGTTCCTGTCCTACCTTCCCTCAGTGAGGGACTATTACCTAGAAGCATAAGATTAAAACAAACCCCCTTCTCCCCAAGTTGTTTTTGGTCATGGTGATTTATCACAGCAACAGAAACCCTAAGTAAGACAGGAATTGGCACCATGTTGGGAGTTTTGCTGTGACAGATCTGACCATGTGTTTTTGAAGGATGGTGGTGGCATTTGAACCTTGCTCTGGAAAAGCCATCTAGTGCTCAGAGATCCGTGGTCTGTCCCATGGTAACTTAGATAACAAGCATCTTGAGAGAAGTGCAGAAACAGAGTCCTGGCTTGGGAAGTTTCAGAGGAAACTAAAGATCCTCATATGATAGTTGGAGAGATATTTTGAATTAGTAACTATCAAAATAAAACCTTTGCTTTGCTGAGACAATAGATGCTGAGGTCCATAAGGAGCCAAGGTTATTACTGGGAAGCCAAACTCAGAAATATGCAAGGTTTCTTGGGTTATATTAGCTTTGAAGTCATGAAGGGGTTATGGAGAGCAGCTGGGGCTTGGTACTGTGTGGCAGTGTTGGAGTCTTGGAAGAGAGGGCAATGATAAAAGCACAGCTGCAGTAGGGGCCCCAGGATTGAGGCAGTCACGGAGAGAAGTTGAAGCTTGCTACTATGGGTCAGAGTCAGAGTCCCTGAAAAAAGTCCAGGAGAGGTTGTTGGTGAGTGCAGAACCCAATTGCAGTGGAGACCATGCATTTAGGACATGCCACTATCATGGGTGACAGCCAAAGATAACATCACATGTGAAGTGGAGCAGGCCTGAGTCTACGAGACAAGCTGTGTGCGCTGCAGATGGAGAGTCAGAGAAGTGAAATTGACCAGGCCCTTTGGACCCCAGAGAATCAGGGATCCCAGATGTGAAACACTGAACAGTTTAGTCTTCAAAATTTGGTTTTACTTTTCTTTGATTATAGGTGCCCTAGTTCCTCCTTCTTGGAGTAAGAAAGTCTATAACTTATTTTTGATTTTATAGTTCACAGTTTAGAGACTTTGAAATTTTATAAAAATTTAGGAATTTCAGAGAGACTTTGGGTAATTTAAGATACTTTTGGTATTTTAGAGAAACTTTGAAAGAGACTATGTTTAAAAGAGACTGAACTTTTAAATGTTTTAAAATTTTTAAAGATTAGGACTTTTAAAAGTCTGAATATTTTACAATGTGATATGATTATTAACATGCTGTCTTGGGGACAAATAAGAAAGAAGTGATTCTAGTCGAATAGTGATGTGTTTGTGTGTCAAACTGATAAGGGGTCAATTGTGCTGAATAGTTTTATGTCAACTTGATATAAACTAGAGTTATTTAGGAAAAAGGAACCTCAACTGAGAAAATGCTTTTACCAGATATTCCTCTGGGCAAGCCTGTGGGACATTTTCTTGATTAATGAGTGGCATGGGAGGACTCAGTTCACTGAGGGCAGTGCCACCCCTGGGAAGGTGGTCCTGGATGGTGTAAGAAAACAGGCTGAGGAAAGACATGATGAAAAAGCCAATAAGCATCCCTCCTCCACGGTCTCTGCTTCACCTGCTATGACTTCCCTCAGTGATGGACTGTCACCTAGAAGTGGAAGATGAAATAAACCCCTTTCTTCCCATGTTGGTTTTGGTCACGGTGTTTCATTGTAGCAATAGAAACCCAGACACATTATGGTAATACAGATGTGGTATAACTTCAGACACAATATGGTAATACAGATGTGGTATAACCTATGCAGCAGCCTCCACTTCCACAGCTGTTTGCTTGATAACATTTTCAAAACATTCTCAAGGAAGGTTCGTTGCAAGGCAAGAAGTACACATGAAACCACAGACTGAGTCACACAGGAGGAAGCCAGCAATCTTCAGACAAACATCTAGTTATGACTGGTGACTGAAAAGCCAAGTGGCAGTAGATCAGGGAGAGCTGGAAACAGAAGGAGAAGGACTTGAGGTGGCCAAGTAGATTGGAAAGAGGCAGAATGGCAGTGCATCGCCACCTTAGCAGGACGCTGCAGTGACAAATTCCCCCTGTTGTGGTGACTGGGTTTCTTCTTGAATCTCCTAAATGTAGAACTTTAGAATGTGACCATGAAGATCATAGGAGCTTTTGTACTTTTGCCAAGGGTTGTTTAAAAGTTCTTAGCAGGAGAGTGGCATCCAGTTGGCACTATGCCCATCTTTCCTGTTCTGTATAATAGCTCATAGGCAGTGCTCAGTGAGGCAGAACATCACTCCTCCCCACACCACTGGCAGCATTACTTAGTCTAAGGACATGTTGAAGGCTGAGTAGTGAAAATCGATCTAAGGTTTTGGCTAGTGGGTGTCAAAGAAGAGGCACACACCATGGTCTCACTTCATTCCTTCTCCTGACCATCAAAACACATTCTTCTGTGTGGTGATCTCATAAACATGGAAATATGAGACAGGAGAAGATGTCCAGATTAATGGATCAGTTAAAAATTCCTGTACAACCACATAGGTTTGCTAATGCTAATTAATGAAAACTAACCACAGAAGACAATAGCTACATCCACAGGGTCTCTGTGTTTGCCAAACTTACTGATTACAAGAAATAAAAGTGGTAATTTATAAAGAGGAGCTTTACCAGAAGCCATTTTAGCCAAGCGAACATGGCATGGCCATCTCTTAACAGGTCAGATAAAGCATTGCACCCTGATGGGCTGCGGTGTTTACCTGAATCTAAGGAGGAGGAAAGAACCCAACCAAACTGGATCACAGACATTCAACAAAGTAAGTGGCTTAGAGTTTTCAAAAGTATCAACATAATGGGAATGGAGGTATAGTGTTACAGCAAAGCATGTGCCTAACGTGCATATGCTCCAGGTTTTGATTCCAGCACTATAAAACAAAACAAAAGCACATATACACAACCAAAATTGTTTCTTGGCATGGAAGTAACTCATCCATACACTGCTTGCTTACACTATTCAAGAGATCCTGGGCTGAATCTCTAGGACTGAACAAACATACAAATCAAACACACAAACAAACAAGAAGTAAAATAGCAATGAAAGAAAGGGGTGATGGGGGCAATACCAGGAAATATGCAAACAAAAGCAAGGCAGAAAAAGAATGGTAAAGATACAATCAGCTCCAATGCATGGAAGACAGGGAAAAAACAGTGACAATGACTATTTCCCAGACAATCAAGGGCATCGGAATTGGGACAATATACTGGGTAACACTGTTTTTCAGTGTTTCAGATTTCACAGTGAGGATGCTGGTCTGGTTTTGAAGAGACTGCTGTGAGCTTAGGAGATCCATGCCAGAGGGTGCCATGTTATCTGTAGCTTGCTTTCAAATGTTTTGGATACAAAGTCTGAACACACACAGACACATATTATAAACTCTGTATAACCAATGAGTAAGTCTGGTTAAAGATTTTAGGAGTTATCACTGTCCTATTCTTTAGATTGTTCTGTACATTTGAAGTTCTTAATGGTAAGAAGAAAGGCAAAAGGCAAATGAAAGTGTGTACTTCAAGAATTGTAAGATGAAAAGCCACTCATCTGGACAAAAACTGTCATTCTGGACAAGCATTAAAAAAGGAAACATAAAATGAAAACAGTGTGTTAAGAAAACATGGTCTATTTTCTTTGCTTTTATCACTCTTAAGACACAAAATGAACCTCAGCTGCAAGAGTAGCAATGCTAGTTTGCACTAGGGTGCACCAGGCTACTTGTCAGTAATCACTGTCACATTCTTCTCAAGAGTAAAGCCATCCTACACTAAACTCCAATGGAGTGTCAAAGGTATTTCTGACCTTTCATTCACTGTATTCCTGTGGGAGGTTAGCACACTGCATGGGCTTCGACCCCATCTCCTGGTGCTCTGTTCCTAGAACTCTGAGGTCTTTGGAGATGTTGGTAGCCCTCTCACCCTGCCACCAGGACCCCAGAATAACTTACTTTTCAGACTCCTTGCTCTTTGGAGGTGAGTGGCATTCAGGCATTTGGGTCAACATGGCACCGCCCCTGCTGGAAATGGCCCATTGCTGCCACAGGGGAGGTATGAGAGCTCCTGAGAATCCTGGAAAGGAGAGGATAGAGAATATTCAGTGTGTCAAAAGTGAGAATTTAAAATCGTAATAATTCAGTATGCACATGAAGGAGGACAAATCCCACTTTCAACATGGTGGGGTGGGCACTCTACTACCAGAGTCCATCCTTGCCCCACGAACTTGTTCTGATTCTTTTCTCTTTTAAATAAAGTACTTTGAAGATTTATTTTATTATTATTATTGATAATTATGGGTATATTGGTGTCTGAACCTGTATGGCAGGTATGTGTATGTGCGTGAGGGTGCAGAAACCAAAGGCACTAGATCCCCTGGAGCTGGAGTTACAGGTGGTTTACAAGCTGCCTGACATGGGCTGGGAACTGAGCTTGGGTCCTTTACAAGAACAGTGTGCCCTTCTGACCCCTGAGCCATATCTCCTACCACTCAAGAATCACTTCAATGTTGTTTTAAGCTTTTCGGCCCCTTTATTAATAATTTTAGCACATGACTATGCTTCAGAACTTTTGCTAATTGAGCATGAATAATTTATAAATTTCTCTCTTTTTTTCTCATTAGAGGCACCCTTTGAGTAATTCTTTATAAATGGTTTTTGTAGGCAATACATTTCTGGAGTTCTTTAATAAAAACCAGAAGAATAAAATAGAGATTAAGTGAAAGAAAATGAAGCTTAATAGAAAATAGTCTTAAAGAAGAACAAAAGTGGAGTTCTCACACCTAATTTCTGAATATTAGAAGTCTAGCAGATGAAACAGCATGGTTTGGGATAAAGGCAAACTTATGGATCACTGAGAGAGCAGCAGGCCTATAAGTCAACTGTCACTTAAATGGCCTGTGATTTCTGATAAAAGTGTAAAGACAATTGAAAAAGATAGTTTTTTGTTTGTCTGCTTGTTTGTTTTGTTTGTTTGCTTGTGTGTTTTTTGGCTATAGGAAAACTAGGTATCAATATGCAAAATATGAACTAGGGCCTTACTTAAAAGCATACCTGTATGCAAAGCATAAAATAATAATAATAATAATAATAATAATAATAATATAATAAAAACAACTTCTCAGGAAGAAACCCATAGAAAAGCTTTATAATATTGATTTTGACAGTTACTTCTTGATATGGTAGGAAAGATGGGCAGATGGGAGGGACCCAAACTGGCTCTCATGGAAAATATTATGAAGACAGAGAGTAGGAGCCACACACTGGGGGAACATTTACAAAATACATAGCAGATTAAGATACATTACCCATTTTGTTCATGAGTAACCTTTGCAAGGTAAGTCACTTCTTCCCTTTCCTTTTCCCTCTGCCCTGGCCTATGGTTGTCCCACACCCATAGCCTAACTCCACCTGCAGCCCAAGAACTGGCTTTGCTCAGGAACCACTTGTGCCTGGTAAGCTGCTTTTCTCTTTCTCACTTTTTCAACCTGCCTGCTGCCATCTCTACACTGCATGGCTAATTTGACTGGTAAGGTATGCTTTTCTTCTCTGCTCTCTCCCCCGCTCCCCCATGACTGGCTTTCTGCACCCATAGGCCGAGCTCAAGACTTGTGGTTTGGGAGTCATATTTTTCTGGTCCAAGTAAATAGCTTATAGACTATCTTTACCTGGCCTATCTTAGGTCAGGCATCTTCTACAATAGACCCAATAGAAGCCATGCAGATTTTCTTTTCAGCCATACAACCAAAGAAAGAACTTCACAAGCCCAGGTCAGATCACAAAACCAAAGCCAACCTGAATGACCAAGATCACATGTCTCCCACCAAACCACTAGTCCAATGAGAATTGCCTAGAGGAATCCCAGGACACAGAATTTAAAAGAAGAATCATAAACTTTATGAAAGAAGACAAGGAATCTAAAGAAGATATGAACAAACACTTCATTGAACACCAAGAGGCTAACAATAGATACCTGAGTAATGGTCAAGTAAAATACTAGTACATACCTGAACGAAATAAAAAAGATAATTCAGCAGTTATTTCAAAGCTGAATTCAACAGAGTTAGAAACATTGAAAAGAACACAAGTTGAAGTGAAGATAGAATTGAAAAAAATTCAATTAGAAAGCTCAGGGGAAAGACAAGAAGAATGAATAAAGCAGAGGATAGAATATTAAGCCTTGAAGATAAAGTAGAGAATCTAGATCTAAGCAAAGAAATGACAAATTTAAGGAAGCACAGGATAGGACCATGCAGAAAATATGGGACACTATTAAAAGGTCAAACCTTTGAATTATAGACATAGATGAGGGACAAAAATCTCAAGTAAATGACACAGATCAGATCTTTAAGACGATTATATACAAGAAGCATATAGAACCCCAACTAGACGAGACCAGAAAAGAAACTCCTCATGGCATATCACAGTCAAAACACTAAGTATACAGAACAAAGAAAAAAACTTTGAAAGCTGACAGAGAAAAACCACAAATCACATATAAAAGAAAACCCTATCAGAATAGCAGCTGATTCTGACTGGAAAGTCTAAGAGCCAGAAAAGCCTGGAGCAATAGACTCCAAGTCCTAAGTGACCACAGCTACCAACCTAGAACACTGCATCCAGAAAAGCCATCCGCCATTACCAGGTATAGAGAAAAACATCACATCCAAGAACAGCAACAAAAACCAACTAAATAGAATCCTGGAAGCAATACTTAGAACCAAAGAGGGAAAAAGATACAGTCACAAAAGTCTAGAAAGAAAACAAACAAAGCTACAATTAATAAAATACAAAGCACAACTAAGCAAACCAGAAAAATATGACTGCAATCTAAATACACCTTTCAATAGGGGCTGCATCAATGGCCTCAACTATCCAGTCAATAGACACAAGCTAGCTGAATGATTAAGAAACAAATCTGTCCTTCTGTTGTCTGTAAGAAACCCATCTTAGCTGTAAAGTGAAAGGATGGAAAAAAGTATTCCACTCACATGAACTCAGGAATCAAGCAGGAATGGCAATCCTAAAGTCTGACAAAATAGATTTAAAACTCAAAGTAACCAGAAGAGACAAAAAAGGACACTTTATTCTAATCAAAGGAAGAATTAGCCCAAACCACATTACTGCTCTAAACACATGTGCATCAAACACTGGTACACCCAATTTCATGAAAAGTATCGTAATGGAATTAAAAACACAGAATGACAAAAACCCATAGGTAACTTCAAATACCCCACTCTCTCCAACAGGTAAGTCATCTGGACAAAAAATGAAGAAATATTAGAATTAAATGACATCCTACATCAAATAGACCTAACAGACATATACAGAACATTCCACCCAAACACCAAAGAGTTGACAATCTACCCAGTAACACATGGAAGTGTTTCTAAAATAGATTACATGCTGGAACACAAAATAAACATTAGCAAATAGAGAAAACTGAAATAATTCCAGGTGTCCTATCTGACCATTATACAACAGAAACTTAAAATTGACAGCAGATAAAATTCCAGTAAACTTATAGAAATTAAACAACTTACTACAGAATGATGAAAGGGTCAAAGAAGAACTCAAGAAGGAAATAAAAATATTCCTGGAACTAAATGAAAATGAAAGCACAACATAGCAAAACGTCTGGGACACATTAAAAGCAGTTCTCAGGAGAAGTTTATAGCCTTAAGCGCCTCCATAAAAAATAGGAAAGAGCACCAGTAAATGACTTGATACCACTTGAGAATTTGGAAAAACAAGAACAAATCAAATCCAAACCTAGTCAATGGCAAAAAATAATCAAAATTCAATGAAATAGAAACAAAGAAAACAATTCATGGAATCAAAGAATCTACGAGTTGGTTCTTTGAGAGAAGATAAACAAAATTGACAGACTATTGGCCCAAACTAACCAAAGGAAAGAGATAACTCAAATTAACATAATAAAAACGAACAGAGAAACATTACAAAGACACCAAAGAAATACGGGATATTATAATGGAATATTTTAAAAACCTATATTCCATTAAGTTGGGAAATCCAAATAAAAATAAGAATGGATGAATTTATTGATTCTTCCAAACTACCAAAGTTAAACCAAAAAGAAACCAACAATCTAAATGGACCCATAACAAAGGCAGAGCTTAGAACAGTAATAAAAACATTCCAGTTAAAAAAAATTCCATGCCCAGATAGGTTCGTATAAGAATTCCACCAGACTCACAAAGAACTACAGTCAATAAACATTTCTTAAAATTTTCAAAAAAATAGAAATAGAAGAATCACCTTTGAATCGGTTCTATGAAGGCAGTATTATTCTAATACCCAAAGCAGGTAAAGATACAACAAACAAAACTACAAGCTAACATAGATGCAGAATCTTTAGTAAAATGCCAGCAAGCCAAATACAGGCACATATATAGATCATCCACCATGAACAAGATAGTTTTATCCTGGAAATGCAGGATGGTTCAATTTATATGAGCCAATAAATATAATAAATCATATAAATGGACATAAATAGACAAAAATCACATTATCATCTCAATAAGATGCAGAAAAGGCTTTGGCAAAATTCAACATACATTCGTGGCAAAGTCCTAAATAGAATAGAACTGGAGGGAATACACCTCACCGAAATAAAGGTATATGTGACATATACATAGTCAACATTTGCAATAACTTTAGGAGATCTCAAGATAATCCCATCATAATCAGGAATGAGGCAGGGCTGTCTACTATTCCCACTCCTTTTCAGTATTGTGCTCAAAGCACTAGAGGGAGCAATAAGACAAGGAAAGGAAATTAAAGGGGTACAAATAGGAACAGAAGTCAAATTATCCCTATTTGCAGATTATATTATGCTACACATAAGAAATCCCAAAGTGGCAGGATACAATGTCACCTAACAAAAATTACAGCCTTTCTTTACAACACCAACAAACACAGTGAGAACCGGATTTTGGGGAACCTCCCACTTACAATGTCATCAAAGACAATAAACTATCTCAAAATAAACTCAGGTAGTGAAAGACCTCTACAATGAAAATATCAAGTTTTTGAGGAGATTGAGAAAGACACTAGAAAATGAAAAGACATGTTGTGTTCATGGGTCAATAGAAATAATATTGTGAAAATGATCATCCTTCTAAAAGTTACTTAAAGTCCAATGCAATCCCAATGAAAATACCCATGGCATTCTTTACAGAAATAGAAAAATAAGCTATCATAAAATTCAAACAAAACTAGAAAAGATCCTAGATATATAAAGAACCACACTGGGGGGATTGTCATTCCCCCTTCAAGATATATTATGGAGCTCTAGTAATAAAAACAAAATGGTATTGGCACAAACAGACTGACGGAATGAAACAGAA
This sequence comes from Ellobius talpinus, assembly GCA_001685095.1. NCBI lineage: Eukaryota > Metazoa > Chordata > Mammalia > Rodentia > Cricetidae > Ellobius > Ellobius talpinus. The sequence continues at coordinate 13,383 of LOJH01006522.1, forward strand.
GACGCAGACAAGAGTACATGTAACCACAACCATCTGATGTTTGACGAACACATGCATTAGAGAACAGGAAACATCTTCAACAAATGGTGCTGGACATCATCATGCAGAAACATGACTCTAGATCTGACTCTACCATCCAGCACAAAAGTTAGCTCCAAAGGGATCAAAGACCTCAATTTGAAACCCCCAAAATTAAAACTGCTAGAAGAAAATATAGGCCGTAACCTCAAGATGGTGTAGGAGAGGACTTTCAGAATATGAACCCCTTTACCTATGAATTAAGATTATAATTGTTAAGTGGGACCTCATATAAAACTAAAATCCTTCCATGTAGCTAAGAAAACAATAAAATGAAGAAGAAACCTATAAAATAGGAGAGAAGCTTTGCCAGTTATATCTGTGACAGAGGATTACTATCCATAATATATAAAAAACAAAAGTCAAGGAAACAAATGACCCAATTAAAAAATAGGCTTGGGTATAATCAGAGAGTTCTCAAAAAAAGTTTTTTTAAAACTAAGAAATACATAAAAATGTGTATCATCATTAGCTATTAGGGAAATGCAAATAAAAACTCTGATAGTTCACCTCACCCCAGTCAGAGTGGCTAAAATCAAGAAAAACAACTAAAATTAAATGTCAGTGTGGTTGTGGGGGAAAAGGAAACTCTCACGGTAGAGACATGAACTTATGCAGTTGCTCTGGAAATCAGTACGGGGAATTCTCATACTTAAAAAAAAATCTACAACCTGACCCAGCTATACCATGCCTTGGCACAGGCCCAACTCCACACAAACTTGCTCAGAAACAGACACTGCCATCCTATTCACAATGGCTGTAAAATGGAAACAAACTAAGTGCCCTTCAGAAACAGATGACTAGACAATTAAAATGTAGGGCATATACACAGTGGAACACTATTCAGCTCTAAAGAAAAACCACAAAATTTTCAGGTAAATGGATAGACCTAGAAAAGATTATATTGAGTGTGGTAATCTAGAACCAGACTGACAACCATCACATGTTCTGTCTCATCTGAAGTTCCTACCTCCAAATCCTCAGATGTGAGTATACAACAAGGAACAACTAGAGAAACTAGGACCACATAAAGGGACCATGGAAAGTGGAGGCTTGAGAATAGCACAATACAAGGGAAGGGGAAAGTGGAAAAATGGGGGGCTTCATTGGAGGAGAAGAGACGGGCTCAGTGCAGAGGGAGAAGGTGGGAGGAATTTCAGTGCAGAGGGAGAAGGCGGGAGGAATGGCAAATAACACCAAGGATGTTTGAATAAGCCTCAAAGATTCATAGTACATCGTGTTTACCTAAAATAATATACAGTGCATATGAGTGTATGTGGACATACACATCGTTCTCCCCTCTCTATTGTGTGTGTGTGAGTGATATGTATCTATCACACCCTGTTGTGTGGTTGCTAGTGTTAACACTAATGCAGATATATAATGAAAAGGAGCAAGCTGAGCACAGAACAATATTTGAGGAGAAAAGGGGCACCAGAAAGTGGAATAGAGCTAAATTCTGTGTTCAAGGAAATAAATGGATTATGAAATGGAATAAAAGGAGTGGTGTACTCGGGGCAAGATCACACCAAGCTAAATTTTCAACTTGGGGAAAAGGAATTAAAGAAAAGTTTAGTGCCAGGTGTGATGATGCATGTCTTTAATCCCAGTACTGGGAAGGTAGAGGCTGGCCTGGTCTACACAGCAAGTTCCAGGACAGCCAAGTGTAGGCAGCGAAGGTAACAATCAAAAACAGGAGGCTGGTGAAGATGTAGTTGGACAAGGGGGCCATGATCTAGCCTCAGAAAGCAGCAAAACTTGGCAGCTTCGCCCCATGATTCTGGCTTTAGAGTTAAAAATAGAAGAAATGGGTTATGGAATTTGCCTCAGCACCTAAGGAACGCGGCTGGGGTAAGGAATGTGTCAAGGGTGTCCCCGAATGGAAGCCTAGAGAGGCCATTTTGTGCTGTGAAGTTAAAGCCTGGATTGCCTTGGATACCCCAAAATGTTAGAGATACCAGAGTCCTGGGATATCTGCTGAGGAGAGCTGCTAACAAGGAATGGAAGCAGCCCAAGAGAAATGTGTTGCAACAAATCTGAAAGGAGTTGGAGATCTGAAGAACATTTTGACATTAGACATGGAGATGCAGTTTGGAGTTTGCCCAGCTGGTTTTGGTCTTGATTTGGTACAGTATTTCCTCACTGTGCTCCCTTCTCTATGTTTGGGAATGGTAAATATACTGTGCCCTTATATGTTGGAAGTATGTGATCTTTTTGATTTTGGTTTTACAGGGGGATTACAGTTAAGAGATTCCCATGAGTCTCAGAAGAGACTTTGAACTTTGAAACAAGTTTGAGACTGTTATAGACTATGAGAACTTTTGAAGTTGGACTGAGTACATTTTTGCATGATGATATGAATACAAGCATTGGGGGAGGGGACAGGGAATGGAATGTGGTGGTTTGAATGAAAATTGCCCCCAAAGGGAGTGGCACTTTTAGGCATTTGGCCTTGTTGGAGGAAGTGTGTCATTCTGGGGATAGGCTTTGAGGTATCTTTTGCTCCAGCTTTGCTCAGTATGATATTCAGTTTACTTCCTGTTGCCTTCTGATCAAGATGTAACCAGCACCATGTCTGTCTGCATGCCACCATGCTCTCTGCCACGATGATAATGGACTGAACCTCTGAAACTGTAAGAGAGCCAGCCTAATTAAATATTTTCTGTCTCTTCATAGCAATATAAACCCTAACTAAGAATATATATATATTTATATATATATATTCTTCATTAATTTATATATATATTCATATATATAAAACAAGGTTATGTCACTTGAACTGACAATGCTCCCCACAAGACCCTAACAAAACCCCTAGTACCAGGCACAAGAAGCATCCTTTTGAGAACAGCCCAAGTGACTCCCCAAACAGTATATTTCATTGCTGTTTTCCTTGGTCTCCTCTCAGATTTGGAGTCCAGTCCCATGGCTGAAGCTATCAGCACTATCACACACTTAGGAAACAAGACTTGGATGTTTTGAGCTGGATCTAACCTGGAAGCCTTCTTCCTTCGGTGTAGCTATCATAGTACCATAAAGTACTATGCGAGCTCCCAAGGTAGAAAGCAGCTAATAGTCCTACCCAGCTGTGACATCTATGAACCACATCATTGACCAGTATGGGAAGATACCCATGAAGGTGCAGTAAGTAACACTCACATGTAGCCAACTGTTATCTAATTGGACTTAGGGTCCACTCAACAGGAGGGAAGTCATGACTGATGGTAGCAACCTAGACAACTACCTGGGACTAGTGAGATCATGGAATTTAGAAGACAATCTAGTACCACTACTCTGCTAGACCATCTTAATTTCTAAGTACACTTTAAATGTTATCCTTATGCCCATAGATGAGTGTAGTTCTAACCCCTCATCAAAGAAGCTTCCCTTTACAGTGAACGGGGACCATGACAGAAAACCACAAGTAGACAAAACAAGAGATCAACAGATTGTGGGGATCCCAGGGCCAGTGGGTATGTCTGTAGCACAGCTCCAGCATCTATTGCTCAGAAACAGGACTGCTTCTCCCAGAAAGGGCTGCTTAAATAAGACCTGGAGAATTACAATAGCAGTAGACATGCTAATGCAGAAAGGGGAAAAATCTGTGGTGGTGAGGTAGCACCCCTAGACAAAGAACTTTGGGTAACTAGAGACTGCTGAGAGAGGACGAGTAAACCTGTCTTAACGATGAGTCCTCTGACTGGTTACCCAGTAGCCAATGAACTGAAGTGGTCAGTCCTGAAATCATAGACACACAAACAACAACAGAGAAGGAATTCAGCAGGTTGAATAAACATGCATATACCAAGGTGTAACAATAATAATAAAAGGAAAGGAAGCTATTAATTTGAGAAAGAGGGGTATGGGAGGGGGTAAAGGGAAAAAGGGAAAGAGAGAAGTAGTATATTTCAAGTGCTATATTTCAAGTATAAATGCATTAAATATATTAAAACAGCACCCAGAATATTTAGAGAATTCTAAGACAGAATAGAAGAAAATAAGCAAGTAGAAAAATGAACTATAGACAAATAAGTAGAAAAATAAATTGAATAAACAGGAATTTTGAAGACACTGAAGAATAAATCATTAAAGGTAGAAAAAAATCTTAAAATTTAACATTTAATCAAATAAATGTAACTAAAATTCACAGAGCTAATATTCTCTGCCTATTGGACATCAGCCCCAATGGAGACAACCTGAGGCTAGCCATGTGGCCTCCTACCTCCTACCTCCCTTTTTTTTACATTTTTACTTGGAGGATTTTTCAAAAGTTTCTTCTCTCCATGGTCCACCCAGAGCTTTACCCTGAGGATGTTTCCCTTAACACATCATCTAGCCCAGGTGGCACCCTATGTTTTTCACTCTGGACCCAGCATTCTGCCCACCAGAGGGTACCAGCATGCCAGATGCTTGCCTGCTGACTGGAAGAGGAAGGCTGTTCCAGTCACATCCTCTCATCCCGGGTCAGGACAAGCACGTGGAGAGTGGTTTTCTCTTTCAGTCATCCTAGGAGCCTTAGGGAAAGTGGGTTTCTAGGAAATGGACGGAATTCACATACTGGCCACTCAAGTTGTCCCTGGTTTAGTGTGGCCCCGGCATTGTACATTCTGGCCGGATGCCCATCTCCGCCTCAGGACCGCTGGGATTCACTTTTGTTTCCGGTTCTCAAATGGAATCCGAACCTGTAATGTGTGCTGGCTAAGGTTTTCAGGAAATCTAAATTCACAAAAAGCCTAATGACTTCTAGAAAGAAAGAGCAGGCTCACTCTGCACCATAAGATGCTGGGAGTCTAGAGTGCATCCGGGATGAATTATGTAGAGACCCAGAAAGCTGAAGTGCTTCTCAAAATCCCAGTTCCCCAAAGAGAAACTCAGGAGAGTTGCAGCTGATGGAGAAAGATGAGGGTGGGGCTGGGCGAGGAATGGGTATCAGCTAGCATTAAGGGAAGGGTGATGTGTGTGCTTTCATCCTAGGAAGAGCAAGGTCTATGAAAATCAAATAGCCTGTTAGCTAAGGATATAGCTCAATGCTTGCCTAGCCTGTGTGAAACCCTAGTTCTATACCTAGCATTGATACAAAATAAGTCATGAAGCCCTGGGTTCATCTCTAAAGGGCAACTTAGCTGGCTGGGATAGGGACACCCCGAAGACACAGTCGATTAGGAGACAAAAGCTTCTCGCAGTGCCCTAAAACTGACAGCAGGCCCAGGAACGTGCCTGGGACTGTGAACATTGTGTGCCTCCAGGACTTCTGGTGAAAGCAGACTTCCAGCACTAATGCTCACGTTTCAGAGTTTTTCCCCAGTCCTCATAACTCCACACAGATCCAGCCATGCCCTGGAGGCCCTTCAACTCTGCTCTATGCAATCTTTCTGTTACCACAAGACCTGGTCTGTTTGAAGAGTCCTAGTGAGGAAGAAAGGGGACAGATCCCTGAAAATGCTCTAGGGATCCATAGGATCTCATTGTCCTAAGGTGACATTGTTTTAAAGGCAAACTATGGGCCCACACCAGAGATGCAAATGAGAGCAAGGCCTGGCTGCTAAAATAATATTAAGTACCATATAAACAGCAGCTGCCAAGTAGGTGGCTCAGGAGAGAGGAGGGCACTGCCTCACTGACCACAGACATTGTGGTATCTGTGGGTGGCAGGTGCTGAGAGGCTGACACTCAAACGCAATGACCTCCTGAGATCCTGTTCACACCTCCTCAGAGAATTTGCTGTGCCTTTCCACCTGACTCACTCCCTTTCTGTCCAAACTCCATCTACCCCTCATCAGCAGAGGTGCCCTCCAGCTCTTCTCCAGGAAACCTTTCCTGATCATTCAATCAGTGAATGAAAGGATCTGATTTTCTTTCTTTGTACTTATTCCTGGAGCTCTTGAGGGCATAGCTAGGCTGTCTGACTCCTTGTCTGACTGGAACGTTGTATCCTCTGAGGGTATCACCCTTGCAGTTCAGTCTCCAGAAACCACAATTCAGCTCTTAAAGAGTTTAGCTGTTTTTGATTCTGTATATGAGCAAGGTTGTGTGGGGTTTGTCTTTTTCAGGCTGGTTCATTTTATTTCATTTAAAGGTCCATCTTGTTATAAATGGCAGGATTTTCCCTCTTTTTCAAGATTGGATAAAATTTATATATACCATAGGCCTTTAGTTCCTCCCTTACACACATACACACACACACACAAAGCATACAATTTTTGATGCAATTCTTATATTGACCCCATATCTTCGCTATTATGAATAGCACAGATGTATCTTTGACAAACTGCTCTAATATAATAATGGAGTTGTAGAATCATATGATAATCCTATTTTTAGTTTTTATCAACACCTCCAAAGTGTCTTTCATAATAACCAAATTAATTCATTCTCTCAACACCGGTATGAGTAGGCTCCCTCTTCTCCAATTTTCTTTAATATTTGCTGTTTTTTGTTCTTTTTAATAATTACCCAAATAGGTATGAGGATTAGGATGTATCTATATAGTCAACAGGCAAACTCTTAATGAACACCGCCTTCCTTCCTCCCTCCCTTCCTTTCTATGGGGTTTCTGTGTGTAGTCCCGGTTGCCCTGGAATTAGCTCTGTAGACCAGGCTGACTTCAAATTCTCAGAGATCTACCTGCCTCTGCCTCTTGAGTGTTGGGTCTAAAGGCATGTGCCATCACTGCCCAGCTGAACACCTGCTTTTCCAGGTCCAGTGGAGAAGAAATAAAGGGAATCACCTTTCCCCATCAATACCCTGCAGTCTGTAGCAGAAGTCAGACCTGGACACCAGTAGCTGCAGTATCCCTTGCTCAATACTATTATAAGGGCATACCATACTACAGAGGGTAACCCAAGTCTAGAAAAGCTACTTGCTGTCACTTGCCTCAGGAGACCCTGTAGGGGAGTTTGCAGTGAAACGGATGTACATACTCATTTCTTAAACACAAACAGAATTCCTACAAAAAAGGAAGAGAGTGTGAGAGGGACCTAGTTCTTGCAATTGTGGGCACCTCAGCTGAGGCATGGGCATTTGAGCATGCGTGCCGTCATGTCCTTCCACTATCTGGTGGAGAGGAAACTGCAGAGGAAGGGCTGAATGCAAACGCGGGTCAACTAGTTGGTGGGTTGCTCCTGATGGGGTCACTACACATACAGGAAATGGGGAAGGAATTGGTGACATCTAGCACAGATTCTTCGGGATAGAGAATGAAAAAGGAAGCAGGCAGAGCTCACAAGAGGATGAAGACAGCCAGGCAGAAGGATGTGCCACATAGCACCTTACAGAGAGTTCATTTCGTGGAGTGGTGGCAACTGTGGTATTCTGAGGCCTGAGACAGCAGGGAAATTTAAAAGTTCACGCTGGACACTGGAAGCTGCCCATTTTTGCTCCATCAGAGGCAAACATCTTCAGGGACAGAAGGAAACAGTGTCTTGCAGCTCATCCAGTTCCCATCAGTCTGCCATTCTCATCACCTTGTGATAGGACAGACTGAGTCTCGTTGACTTTCTCATCTCGGTCCGTGCTAGAGCCCTGTGCATTCTTTGGCTGGTGGCGTTTGTCTTAATGTGCTTGGCTTATTTCACTTGCCCTTGGTAGATTACCCACCCACGGCAGCTCCTACATCTTATAGAAAGATGGCTGTGGAATGCCCTTGACATCACAGGAGACAGAGGTTGAGGAGGCTCAGGCTTCGTTATGCTTTGGGGGCCCAGTGGGCGAATATGAAGTCTTGTGTTTTACTTGAATACAGAAGGAGTTTTGTTTTTAAATACATCAGCCGAATTCTGTATGCACCATTCTTATCCTTTCATAACAGTCCTACGGAACAAGGGTTAGCTAGCACACCTGAATATTACCTGTTCTACCAAGAGTGCAACCTGCACAAGTCACACAGGAAGTCACCTAAAATCTGCACATTAGCTAGCTCCACTTCTTAGGCATATGTCATTCAACATGTCCTGAGACAGGTGCAATGCTGTATCCAGATATGAAAGCATTAGCTACTTAATTCCCAGCATGCCTGATGCTGCGGAGGTGTGTCACATGGTGTAAGGTCCCTCCACCCAACTCATCCTGGAGTCTACTACCATTCCCTCTCCTACAGCAGCACCTGCTTTCTTAGAGCAGCCAGGTGTTCTCCCTTTTGGAACCTATGGGCATCCCTCCTCTACTCTTGCTCTCCTTCACCAGAAGTGTTTTCTGTCTCACACTGCTTGAAATTATGCCTTATTCAAGGGGAATGTTCTTCCCTACATCAGACAGAAAATTATCTATTATTTTCTGTTCTTTTTTTGATCCAGAAGAGTTTCATATCACATCTAATCAACTGGCACAAGTTGTACTCCAGTGCAATGAAATTCATTAAGCTTTTGGTAAATTTTATTAGTTGTTTCCGGTGTTTTATTGCTCCTTCTCAAGAGAACCACTGATGTGGTAATTGAGGAATGTTCTTTACAGGTTTATGTGTTCGAATACTTGGTCTCCAGCCAAGTGTTGCAGGACCCTTGGGAGGTGGCACCTAGCTGAAGGAAGTGGGCCATGGGGGCAGGCTTTGAGGGTTTATAGCCCAGTCCCCCCTCCCATTCATTCTCTGCTTCCTGATTGCTGACACAATATAACTTGGAGGCTTCCTGCTCTTGTCTCCTGTCTTCTGCTCTACCCCTTTCAGGCCATCATGGCTGTATCCCCAGTGAACCATAAGCCAACACACACTGTTTCTTTCTTTAAAACGATTTTCATTAGTTCTTTGAGAATTTCATATAATGCATTTTGATCATATTACCCCAATTTCCTCCCACACCAGTCCCACCTCTCTACGCCCCTCCCCAATCTGTGGTCTCTCTTAAAAAATTAACCCACCAACTCTATTTTGTGCTGTTCATATACTCCTGGTTTTTGGGACATCCACTGAAGTTAGGTCAACCTACTAGGAGCCACATCCTTAAGAAAAGTGACTTCCTTCCCCCAGAAGTTATCAACTGTCCACAGTTCTTCAGTCAATGGTGGGAGCTCATAACCCCTTCTCACCCCATGGTAGAACATTAGCTAGCTTGGACTTGTGCAGGCAATCGGCTGTGCTGTGAGTTCCTATAGGTGATGGTCCTATCGTGTCCAGAAGATACTGCTTCTCTCCCACCCTCCCTGACCTCTGGCTTTTACAATGTTTCCATCCCCTCTTTTGTGATGGTGCCTGAGCTTTGGGGGAAGGATTGTGATGGAGATGACCTATTTGTAGCTAAACACACCAGTGACACTTATTCTCTATATTTTGGCCTTTGTGTAACCCTCCCTTTCTTAATCTGCTTCTTCTCAGGCATTTCACTGCAGCATAAAGAAAAGTAGCTAGTATACCTTCCAATATGGCTACCTATGCTGTCTCCCCAGACCCTACAGCTCTTCTTCTCTATGCCTGGTCCACACATGCAACTGCTTCTTCTCCCACTCTATCACCTGGACAATTCCTGAATTCTTCGGGAACACCCCGTTTCCCTTTTAAGAGCATTAACAAGAGTACCTATGAAATAGCTTGCTGTAAGAAGCTAGTGAGAGGACATGTAAGCTGGAGGACAAATGCTATGAAAGTGAACTCCAGCAGCCCTGGGATTGCCTGAATTAGTTTGGTGATACAAGAGCAGTGTGGACATAAAGCATGAAGCAAGTGATTGATGATGCTCACGAATCCAGGGTGAGTTTTAAGTGGGTTGTGCCAGTTTGTCAGCATTGCTCATTGACAGTGATGAGACTGATGGCTTGCAGAGCTTTGGGGGCAGTATATAATACCTGAGTCAGAATTGGCTGTGTTGGAATGGTATATCTACCTGAGTGGTAGCATATGAGTAGCCTAGGCTGTGACCCCATTGTGACAGCTTGAGCCAAAGGATGTTGCTGAAAGGAAACTCACATTTGGTAGATCCCACCGAGGAAGGAGAGTGGGAGGAAGCCTATGTTACACTCTGCCTGTGCTCATGCTTACTGGAAGCTTTTGCTGCACTGTGGGTCCTGACCTGTGCTAGTGTTTCTGTATTATGGGTTTTCTCAGCAACAAACTATGGGCTTGTGAGCACTGTGGTTCAGGGCCTGTCTTGTGTGCCGTCATTAGTATTAGAACCCATCTGACTACCACCATTCGAGTGAAACTATAACTTATTTTTCTTTCCATACCTTCATCAAACACAACTGCATGTTGAACTCCTTATCAATGCCTTTCCCTCCCTCTGTTCATCACTTAGCTCACTCTGTACCCTATTGTTCTCTACCAAATCTGGATCCTGTCCTTATCACCTCACTAAAGCAATGGTTACAAAATCACCACTTTCTGATGACTCAACCTCTGGCCTTCAGCTCCCAGTTAACATCTGTTCATGGTTGTCATCTTGAGCCATTCTTCACAGTAGTCCTTCAGGTCTGGTAATGTGGGATTTCCCTCTGTATGCTGTGATTACCGTTAATGAATAAAGAAACTGCTTTGGGCCTATAGCAGAGCTATAGGGGAACAGAGCTAGGTGGGAAAAACTAAACAGAATGCTGGGAGAAAGAAGGGCAGAGTCAGAGAGAAGCCATGTAGCCCTGCTGGAGACAGATGTCAAAACTTTAGCCAGTAAGCCACAGTCACATGGTGATACATAGATTAATAGAAATGGGTTAAATCAATATGTAAGAGTTAGCCAATAAGAAGCTANGAGAAAGAAGGGCAGAGTCAGAGAGAAGCCATGTAGCCCTGCTGGAGACAGATGTCAAAACTTTAGCCAGTAAGCCACAGTCACATGGTGATACATAGATTAATAGAAATGGGTTAAATCAATATGTAAGAGTTAGCCAATAAGAAGCTAGAGCTAATGGGCCAAGCAGTTATTTAATTAATACAGTTTCTGTGTGATTATTTTGGTTCTGGGCAGTGGGAACCAGCAAGCAGCTCTCTCCTCTTACACTGGACTACTCTGCATCTTATACCACACTACTGCTCTTTGTCTCCCTGATTCCCCTTTATTCTCACAAACCAGGAGCATTCTCCCCCATTCCTGATATTCACTAACTGTTAAAAATTATCTACGTTCATATGACTTCTATGACTCTCCATTGTCTTAGTCTCTTTCCTCTCAGGTCACATTCTGTACTTCTGCCCACTTGTATGTATCACGGACTCCTCAGACTCATTAAAACCAAACTCTCTTTGCGGAACTCCTGCCTGTTCTCCAAATCCACGAAACCCGCCCAGATTCTCCCTTGCTTTCTTCTTCCCTATATCCATGGCTCTTTCTGATGTCTTTCTCTGTGAGTCACTCTCCATTTCCTCCTCCCTCCTTCCCCCATTTCTCTTACTGCTTAACATTTCTCTCCTGCCCAGGATGTTATATAATCCTGGCCTTCAGGGAATGGCTTTCTGAAGCTTTAGAAAAGCTGCCCATTCTCTTGGTGTAGCCATCACTGGGTCATCTGACTTCAGGTACACACACTCAATTTAGTCATGAGAAACCTTCACACAAACTCAAAGATTATTTCACAAAATAACTGACCAGCACTCTTCAAAAGCAAAGAAGTCAAAAAAAAGGTAGGGGCAACCGAGGAACTGTCACAGCTTGGAGGAAACCAAAGGGACATAGCAACCCAATGCAATGTGGGACCGGACAGAATCCCAGAATAGGTGAAGGATGTTGTGGGGAAATAGGTGAAATGTCAGCAGTGATGTTGGCACAGTTACTGCTGTGTTGATTCCTGGCATGGAGCTATTGTGGGTCTCTAAGGCAGTAATGCTGAGGAAGGCCAAATTTAAACTGGAAATATGCACTCTATATAAATTTTCTATAAACCTAAAATTATTTAAGATAGACTTGGTGAACTTGATATGGTGGCACATGCTAGTAACCTCAGCACTCATTAGAGAGAGGCAGGAGGATCACTGAAGATTAAAGACTGGCCTGGTCTACGTAAGAAGTCACGGGTCATCCAGAGAGTCCCTGATTCAATAAATGACTAAGCTAACAAAAGATTATATGTATTATAGATACCAGTAATAAAATAATGTTATCACGACATCCTGAAGATATCAGAAATACAATAAAGAAGTAACAAATTAATGGAAAGTCTATGCATATGTTTAATAATTTAGAGGAAATAGTAATTTCTTGGAAAGCCCTCAATTCTCCATTCAGTGCAAGCCAGATTATTTATGTATTCTACAAATAGAAAAACAAATTCAGAATTTATAAAAATCTCTTAAATAAATGTGTAGACTTACATGATTTCACTGATGAATTCTACCAAACATCTAGGCAAGAATTAACAACATTTTTACACAACCTCTTCCAGAAAATAAAGCAAAAGGGAACATTCTCACACTTCATAAAGACAATATCACTTTCCTTTCCCAGCCAGCCAGATTGTGTGTGCACCAGGTTCATATACCTCATACAGATAGATTGTGTGTGTGCCAGGTTCATATACCTCATACAGACAGATTGTGTGTGCATCAGGTTCATATACCTCATACAGACAGACTGTGTGTGCACTATAGGTTCATATACCTCATACAGATAGATTGTGTGTGCACCAGGTTCATATACCTCATACAGATAGATTGTGTGTGCACCAGGTTCATATACCTCATACAGACAGATTTAAAAGTACTTAAGAAATATTAGTTCATAAATTATTACATCCTATGACCAAGTGAAATTTATTGTAGGAATGTAAGGGTGGTTCAATATTCAAAAACCTGTTAGTATAATCCACCATATTAACAAACTAACAGAAAAAAGGCATGAACATATAATTGATACAGAAAAAAATCTGACCAACTGAATGTCTCTACATAAGACTTCTCAGAGAAGTAGAAATAGAAGACAATATTCACCTTTTAACAAACAGTATATACACCCCAATTAACACTGTAGTTAATGGTGTTAAAACAATATGATTTACTTCTGAGGTTGAGAATAAGACAAGGATGACTTCTGTCCTCACTCTGATTTGACAGAGTGCTGGCAATTTTAGCCAGTGTCATTAGATAAGAGAAACAAATTTTTAGAATAAAAGGAATAAAACATTGTTTGTGGATGACACAATACCCTATGTAGTAAGTTTATATTACATAGAACAAAACCTCCTAGAACTAATTTGTGTACACAGCAAAGTCACAAGACACAGAGGTAGCATATATAATCAATTGTATTTCTCTATATTATCAGCAAACATGTGGATACTCACATGAAAATATAATATCATTTAAACTGATAACAAAATTAAGTACTTAGTTATAAATCTTAAAAAGGTAGTTCTTTTACACTGAACACTATGAAACAGTGATGGAAGACATAGCAGACACAAATAAATACAGTGTACACTGTTTAATGGATTGGAAGACTCAACAGGCTAAAGATGTCAACACTGTCCAAATCAGCATTCAGAGATAGGGTAATACCTGTCAAAACCTAGTATTATCTTTTTTGTGTGTGTATGTGTGTGTGTGTGATAGTCAATTATATTATAGATATTATAGTATTTATATAAAAGGCAGAGGAACTAGAATATTAAAACAAGTTTGAAAGAGCAGATTACAGTGGTAGAATTCAATCTAGTCAATAGTAAAGAGCCCAATAGCACAGTCTGGCACTGGGGGAGAGCAGATACTTCATTGTTAGAGAACCCACGTTAGACCAATTCAGATGAGCTAACTTTTTTTTGTCTTTTAGAAAATGATATTCTTAAATTTTTTATCAGTTATGAATTCATAACTACAATGTGTTTTGATCATATTTATCCCTTCCTCAACTCTTTCCAGATCCTCCCTTTCCCTACCCTCCCAGATTTGTATTCTCCCCACCTTTAACCTATCAATACCAAATTGTGCTGTCCACTTAGTCTTGGATGTATAGCCTTCACTGGAGCATGGTTTACTGACCAGGGGGCTCCTCTGCTAGAGGTGCAACTTCATGACTGCCTCCCCTCCATGCTGAGGTTTGGTCTGCTTGAGTTTGCACAGGTCTTGTGCATACTATCTCAACTGCTATGACTTCATATAGACACCTGCCTTCCTGTGTTTCCAGGATACTGTTTCCACAAGTCAGCTAGCACTTCTGGCTCCTACACTCTTTGCTCCCTCTTCCACAATAATCCCTTTGACATAGGTATACAATCAATTTGGTGCCTGAGTTGTTCTGCTAACATATGGTGCTGGAGCAAATGGATAAGCATTGGAAGACTTTAGTCTTACACTGTACACGCAAATATACTATGCATGGTATTGTTGTGGAATAATCTTTTTGTACACTGTGAAGATATATCACGAAAAAGTCTGACTACATGGTATATGTATACAAGTAAAATGAGTCATAGTCTTGTGCCTTAGGGTTTATATCACTGTGATAAACACCATGACCAAAAGCAATGTGGGAAGAAAGGGCTTATTCCCTCTTACAACTCTCGGGTCATACTCCATGTTGGAGGGAAGTCAGGGAAGGAACTTAAGGCAGGAACCTGTAGGCAGCATCTGAAGAAAATGCTGCACAGAAATGCTGCCTACTAGCTTGCTTTCTTATTCAACTCAGGACAACCAACCTAGTTGGACAGGTCCCTCCTACATCATGCAGTAATTAAGAAAATGCCCCACTGTCTTGCCTCCAGGCATCTGACGGAGGCATTTTCTTGGTTGAGAATCTTTGCAGATGACTTTAGCTCACACTGAGTTGAGTAAAACCCAACCAGCACAACTTAATGTCTAGGAAACAAAGAGGAGGAAATTTTACGGATGCAGGATTAGGAAGGGAATTCCTCTTAAACTTAATACCAGGAGCATGACTTGGAAGTAGAATAATCGATCACCTTGACTGCATCAAGATTAAGAAGGCTTGTTCTGTAAAGGAGGATAAAAGAACAGCTCCCAACTGGAAGTAAGTAACTGTGAGCTGTGCATCTGACCATAGTCTGCTATGGAAGTTGCATAAAGATGGGACTTCTCAAAACCCCATAGTAAAACAATACAATGAGAAGAAGCACAGAGATCTATGCCACTGAAAGATTTTGG
Source organism: Ellobius talpinus (assembly GCA_001685095.1). Classification (NCBI taxonomy): domain Eukaryota; kingdom Metazoa; phylum Chordata; class Mammalia; order Rodentia; family Cricetidae; genus Ellobius; species Ellobius talpinus. The sequence continues at coordinate 28,471 of LOJH01006522.1, forward strand.
CTGTTAAGGAAGCACACAAAATGCTTAGCACCATTATCCATAAGGGACATGCAAATGAAGACAAAATGAAGTATCAGTGCACACACTAAAGACAGAAGTAAAAGACAACAATTGGGTGCTGGTGCACATTGCTCAAGCGCACTGCCGGTGTGGATGCAGGGAGCAGGTCGCTCACACCATGGGCTTGTATAGCACTCAGTTCTGACAGGGTGCTGGGAGTGGGTCACCCATGCACTGTGAGTTTCTTTAATATCAGTGACGGTGCAGATACAGATGGAGCAGGTCACTTACACTGTGGACTTGTTTAGATGCACTGAGTAGGTGGCTCACACTCCAGCTATGTAAAATGAAATGAGGAGTTTGACAGTTTCTCAGAAAAACTAAACATGCAAATATCTCAAAAAGTAGTGACTAGTCCAATGGGCATTTATTCCACAGAAAGGAAGCCTATGTTCACACCAACACTTGAGCAAGAATGTTCACAGCTATATCTGTCAGAGCCAAGAGCTACCCAGAGTCTTTAAGATAAATGATGAACCAAAGCACAGCAGAAAATACTATGGAAAACTACCAAGGAAGGCAAATGGATAGACTTGATGTCTCAACCACCTGGATGAATATTCAAAGAAGCATACTGAATGTAAAAAAGCAAAATCTTTACTACACTTATATGATACTGTCAAAATACAAAGTTAGAGAAATTGAGATGCTAAACATGGTTTTCAAGTGTGATGGATGGGTAAGTGATGAGTGATGAAGGCCGCACTAGAAGTCCACGCTCTGGTGAGGATGCTCTGTATGCTGACCACAGTGGTGTGGAGATCTATTGCGATGTGAGGAAAAACGAGTAAAGGGTACACTGAAACTGTACTTAGAACTATGTATGAATCTATAAGAACTCCAAAGTAAAGTGTTTAATTAAAATATACTTTGTTCCTTGTCTTAAGCATGGTTCCTTAGCTACTGCTCACACTGCTAGGCCTGAAAAAGCCAGATGCACTGATGTGCCTGATCCCCAGTCTCTACCTGGCTTTCTTAGGCTTCTGTGTTTCTTGTCTATTTCCAGGAACTTGGCATTTAATAAGCTCTGCATTTTAGTTGCCACCATCACTCTCTCAGTAGTTGGGCCCTCAAGCTATGGATGGTCCCCATCATTTTTCATTACTTTCTCTGTGTCTTGTTTAAAGTGTGGTCCTGAGACCAGCCACACTGGCACATCTGGATGCTTCTTAGGAATTAATACTCCTACCCCAGGGGATCCACTGTACCAGAGCCATGCTTCAGCCATGTGTTTAGATATTGCTCTCACAGAGTTCTGAGAGGGGCTGATTTGCAATGGGTAAAGATCCTGACTCATAAAGCTGAAGTGAGGTTAAGGGTCCCCTACCTACCTCTAAAGTATTTTTCCTTTCACCAGGGCCAACCTAGTCTCAGGAAATTGCTTCCTTTCTGTGGTAGTTCTAATTGTCAATTTGATACAATTTAAAATCACCAGGGAAGTGTCTCAATGATTGTCTATACCAAGTGTGTCTGTGAGGGGATTTTTCTCAATTATCCTAAAGTGGGAAGATCCATTTACTGTGGGTGGCACCATTCCCTAGGCAAGGGGATCTTGAACTGTATGAGAATGGAGAAAGCATGTGAGCACTAGCAAGCATTCACTAATTCTCTTCTGCTCTTGACTGTGGACATGATGCTACTGGCTGACCAAAGTTCCTGCTGCTTTGGCATCCCCACGGTGATGAACTGTGGCCTGGAACAGTGAGCTAAAGTGGGTCAGTGATATTTTGTTTGTCTTTTAACAAATAGAGTTTGCCTGAAGATCAGAGTGCAGAGCTAAGCCACTAGAGGCCAGAAGGTGGTAGCTCACAGCTTTAATTCCAGTATTTGGGAGTCCCATGCCTTTAATCACAGCACGAGGGAGGTTCAGACAGGAAGGGATAATGCTGGGCAGAGAGAGGAATATAAGACAGGAGAAGACAGGAGCTCATTGCAGTCTGAGGTTTGGTGCATACAGTTGCAGTCTGAGGATGCAGTATAAGGAGACAGTGTGACAACAGGCTCACCCCTTTGATATGAGCACTGGTAGAGGTAAAAAGTCTCTCTAGTGGTTGGTCGCACTGCTTCCCTGATCCTTCAGCTTTTATCCCTAATATATGATTCCACGTTTTTAATAAGAAAATTAGAATTTGTGCTATACCCCCCCCGCCAGTTGCTTTAAAATTTTTGGATATTTTGTCACAGCAACAGAAATGAAAGCAAGACACAGAAATTTGCTACCAAGAGTTGTGCATTGCTTTTAAGCTTCTGAAACTGCTTTATGGAGGAATTTAGAAGTGTTTGTTGTGATGGGCCAGAAAAAATGTTTTATGTTAGAAGCAGAGCTTAATGAACTTTTCTAGTTAGAGGAAGACAGTAATGTGGAGAGAAATGTACATAGTACAGGCTGGACTTAGGGGTTTTCAGAGGGGAACAGGCCTCTGCCAGGGACTGGGCTAGGGGATGTTTGTGTGACACATTAGTTAAGACTCTGGCTTCATTCTGCTGGTGTCATAAGAATCCTAATACAACTGTATTGATTTTAGGAGGTTATTTGGTTGGAAGAGGAAAATTTCAGGACATGAGAGCATTTGGACTGGCGGTAAAGGAACAGCTGTGGTTATTCAGTAGGTCAGCACCACTGGAGAGGAGCCTCCGGTGCTGCACTGGGACAATAGAGAAGGTGTACTAAGGGCAAGACCCTATCATTTGAAGGCCTTGTCTTGTGAAAATCTGAATTCATGTAAAGGAAAAAAGCCTAAGCTGAAGGGGTTCCCTGCTCCTCAAAGCAACTACCCACCAAAATGATCCCAGGACCACCTCACAGAAGCCAATATAGCTGTTGTTCAAGGGGGCCTCGGCTACATCTTGAACTGACAATCAACTTAGAAATGTCATAAATGTCATCCACAGGCTACTGTTGTTGAAGGCATGAAAGATACAAGATTCAGGGGGTCATGAAGAACAGTTAAGATCAGGCACTATATGGCAGGATTAGAGTCCCTGGAAGGAGCTGTGAAGGAGGAGACTCAGGTACAATAGAGAACCCAAGATATTGGAGATGCCAGCATTCCTGGACATTTGCCAAGGACATCTGCAGGCATGAAGTGGTGCTGGTCTAAGGATGAAGCTGTGTGTGCTAAGGGAAGCAGAGCTGAAGAGTTGACATTATTTAATCCATTGGGAACTCAGAAGATTACATTACTGATGCTGGACATGGAGGTGAATTACTTGATGTTTGCTATGCTGTATTTTGTATTTTGTTGTTCAGTTATTCTTTGATTTGCCTTGATTCCTGTCTTTTGTAGTAAGAATCTGCCTATATCATTACATGTTGGAAGTATTTGATCTGGCTTTTGCCACGCCTACGCCGGCACCTGTGTGACAGAATGTCTCTATGGTGAAAGTCAGCGTCAGGTGAGGGGTGAGAGCTCGCCGGAGCGATGCCCCCGTGGGTCCTTGGCAGTCAGCAGACTAAGGATGCCTGACTTGCCTTCCCCTCCTCGATCAACATGTTCCTAGCCATGCTCTACTTGGTTTGTCTTTCTTTTCCTTTCTTCCTTATCTGTTATGGCTAATGCAGGATCCCTGTGCCATGCCTGCATCCCCGCCTGTGATTCAGGCCATTAATCAGACAATGTTAAAACACCCATTAACATCATTAGGGGAGTTTGTGGATGCAGTAGAACAGAAGGAATTGCTAGAGGAAGTTCAGAACTCAGTCCCTGCACTAGGTAGGCTACAAGGTAAAGTCCCTAACAGTCAGCAGAGAACACAACAGAAAGGAAAAGCAATTCCTACTCGCACTCTCCC